>JARQOC010000001.1:134442937-134580012 GCA_033576535.1 Allobates femoralis | reverse complement strand
TTAAATAAAACATACAGATTCTTTTACCCATTTTTTTAACTTCAAAAATACCCAGATCCGACGGTAATCAATAATGCGATGTCGAGCTAAGCTCTCCGATTCTGCTACATTGTGGTGCACAGTTACATTACAATGTCTGATCATCACAAGCAGCACTCACAGTGACTGAACTGCAGCTGGGAGAGCGATGACGTCTGAGGTCACATTTTCACATTTGATGTAACGTGGGAACTGCGCCAGTTGTGACCTCAGACGACCTTTCTGATGTCACCACTCTTGCAGCCATGTCTCAGTCATTGTGAGGGCTGCTTGCAATGAGTGGACACTGTAATGTCTCCAGTCAACGCCATGTAACAGAGCCAGAGAGCTTTTCTCTTTGTGTTTTATTACAAATAAAGGATTTTTCTCTGTTTTTTAATATGATATATGGGTCTAATAGAGGCCTGAAATCTCCAAACCAGGGCTTGATGACAGCTGTTAATTCTCAACTGTCATTAACCCCTTCTATTACCCAAATTTCCACCTCACCAGGGCAATCAAGAAGAGCAGTGTAAAGGGATTGCTTTTGGTGCTTCTAATGAATGTGGCAAATCTGTTGTGACCTCGGGTTGCTGTTCTTGTCCTGGGTGGAGCAATAACTATGTGCCTCCCTAAAGTGAGAATACTAACCCCCATCCATGTGCTTTATCTTGGTTGGTATCAAAATTGGGGGTGACCCTCTGCCTTGATTTATTTTTATTTTTACACTAATCTGATACTAGTTTGCTTGCCATACTGGCAACCAGCCATAGACAATGGTACAAAGTGAGGGTGGGGGAACAGTTTGACTGCAACCAATCACAGATACTGTGATGTTGTCACAGAGAGAGGCGGGGGAATCAGATGATATTTTATCAATTTAAAGAGCAAACTTGGAAGTGTTACAGGCACGGTCAGGGTTCTCGGGAAGTGTGATTTAACTGCTTTTTTCTACTGAGCAATGTCTGGAGAAAGCCGCGTTCTCCGACTTTTTAGCAAAGTGTTCGGGTTCCCTGAATGTGAATCGCCATGGTTCATGCCGAATTTGAAATTGTCGAACCTTATTCGAAAATGTTTGCACATCATTAATCGGTATCACTGCTAGATTATTTAGATGATGCATTCTAAATTAATTTAGAAAAACACTGCTGATATAGTAAAGATAGCACCCGCTATGAAGGAGCTATTCCCACACATTTACATAGGAGAAAGTTCTGCTTTATCATAATTTATATTGTTATAAATAGGTTTTTTTTATTTTGAAAAATAACAAGTGAGAATTTGTAAGAAAATGAGGTGGAGGGAAGGAGGCCAAAAAATACAACTATGTACACACCTATTATTGTTGCTATTGCAGAAGGAAGTGTGAGAAAGACAAAACACAAAGTTGTATTAAAGGATAAAGAAAGACTCGAAGCCGAGAGAGACTAGAGGGAAAAAGAAGTGACAAATAAAAGGTAAAAGGTTATGATAATATTCACATAAAAGATAATACTCTCATGGTCTTAACCTGTTTATTTGACCTAGAATTAGTAATATAAGTAAGAATATAAACATATAATAGAACATCTGTGGGTACAATTGCTATATCACTTCTTGGCTCATACACTTTTTTATGTTGCATTGCGGTTTAGTATTGTGTAAGCTTATTGTTGTCTGCTTTTTGTGTGGATTTGTTATGAGTCTTGTTACCTCATTCCTCCCAATTGGAGCTAGGCCACAGCAAGTCCCAAGATACCATGTTTCCCTGAAAATATACCCTAGCAGGATTATTTAGCCTTTTTGGGGTATTTTTACATATAAAACCCACTCCAAAAGTAAGCCTTAGCTGCAGATCATCATACTAATATGGGGGTTGAGTGAAAAATAATGCCTCCACCTTCATAAGCCCTCTGTAAATGGCAGCACTAGTATGCGGCATGTACTGGACTGTTCAGGAGGCTCTCCTCTACAGCTCCTGTTGGCAAGAAGCCTTAGCAATGCTTAGCAATGTACAGTTGTGTTGTGTGTTGTTAAGAATGGAATACTGCCCAGACAGTCGGTAAATGCGATTTAAGAAAAGTGCTGTCATTGAATTCTTGAGCATATTGAGTAGCATCCTGAAAGAGGGCTTTGGCAGGCTTTTCAGGATATGTACATTTTATTGGTGTACATTTCTCCATTGTGTTGATTTAAGCCACAAGTTAATGTAATTAATATTTACCCATTCCCCGCCCATAATCCCACCCACTCCTCTGCTGGAGTAAGTGATTGGAACCTGTGTTAATAAAACATGAATATTCACTGCCTTCCCCAGCTCACCCCTTTGTTGTGGCATTAATGATTCACTCAGACTTACTAATGTCCAATGGTTGCACATGGACAGTGGCTCTTCTCACCTTAGCAAGACAGCTGCATAGAATTGTACACCGACATACTTGGGTAAGAAGAACCACCACATTGTGCCAGCATTGTGCTGTGATCCTCAGGCAGTCGAAAGTGCACTTAAATGAAGCACCAAACACCTGCATTTGGCTTGAACAGTCATTCTGTGCTGACAGAGTTCATTTTAATCAAAAATCTGTACTAAAAATAATATACCAAATATTTTGTAATGTAACACTAGCACTAACATGGATTAGCTAGTGTAGTGCTGCGGTGTTCACACTGTGCGCTAATGAGGCAATGACCCAAAGAAAGTTCAACTTAAATGGCTTTATTTGCACTACTCACAACTTAAATGCAAACGATGTCCTCCGGATCGCAGCTGGGTGATCCACACAGTCTGAGTAAAACCTGTTGCCTTGGGGGACGGCCGCGCCGTTCTCCTCTGTGGTGCGCCAGATGCTTCATCCTCACAGGCCTGTGTTGTGACTTCACACAGATCTCCCCTGCTTGCAAATAAACCACTAACACACCGAAATCTTTGCTAAGGGTTTTTTAAATGGAATCTGTGGCCATGAGCCACATGCACGACTCGGGCTTGAGAGAGTCGACCGTCCCTCTGTCCTGCACTCACAGGCTTGCTTGTGATTGCAATGCAGTCCAGTGGGTTCAATATGTTTCAGTGCGAATTCTGGGTGATATATATCATCCTTGCATATGATTCTCCTCACTGCCTTACACTAACTATAATTCAGAGTATAACAATAAGGCAGAACAATACTGTATGATGAAGTAGCACAAGGTTTCCTGCAATAAATAGCAGCACATGTCAAATTTGGAACAGAGTTACATACAGATGACACAAAGATTGGGAAGAAATCACACTTAGGAGAATATAGGGGTGTGTGCTCACGGTCAGTATATGCAGCATTTTCGACGCAGCGTCTTGCCACTGCGTCCAAAACGCTGCGTAGTACAGTATAAGCATAGTGGATGGGATTGTAAGAAATCCCATCCTCACTATGCTTAACCCGCCCGCAGCGTGTTTGGATCTGCGGTGCGGTTTGCTGGCATCCCGCTCCTCCTCCGCATATTCATTTCATGCTGTGGAGTCGGAAGCGGATGCCATAGGTGACTGCAGGGAAAAGCCGCCCTGCATCCGCCGCACATGGTGAGTACAGGGCGGCTGCAGTCTCCCTGCGGCCACCTGCGGCATCACACAGCTCCTCCGGACCATGAGTATGCAGCCTAAGAAGGAATCTAGCACAGACCAAATTATAGCTATATGGGAAGGGAAATTCCCAGGGGCAGAACTACAATAGGTGCAGGGATTGCAATCGCACCTGGGCCCTGGAACCTACAGGGCCCCAAATGTCCCTTTGGCATATAGAAAATAACTAATCCTATTAAAGATTTGCAATAATTTGGGGACCCATTGGAGCTTACCCATCGGGGCCCATGAGCTTCAAGTTACACCACTGGAAATTCCCTATCCTTCAATGTGGATAGACATGAAGACCCTTCATTCTGCTCCAATCTCTCTAGGATGTCCTCTTCATTTTCATGTCTTGTGGTTATAGCCAATATTGGAGTAACTCAGGTGTGTGACTACAAATATTTGCAGATATAGCACTACTATGCTTATGTTGTTGAGATCACACTCTGAACATTGTCCTACGAGGAGCTTTCAACACGATGATTTGAAATTCTGCCCAGATGGGATAATTCAAGTGAAACATGTAGAGTTCCTTTCTACAATATCACAGCTACATTTGCCTTAAAGGTGTCATTGCAATAAATTTTACAGTAAGCTAGTAAAAGAAAGATTAAAAGTCTGAGCTCAGTATAAAACAGCGGTAAATATATTAAATATTAACACATTTTTAACACATTATTAACACATTTATGTGTTAACAGTAACACATTTTTTATATTTAGGTAAGATACATTCTTAGTCACATTCAATGATGTATCACTTAGATTACTGGGTGCATAGGTTGTGACACAGAGATTTTAGATTTAGTCATGCAGCAGACATTATAAAGCTGCCCCTGCCCACACCAGGTTTTCAATTTAAAATGTCTAGAGTTAGGGCCCACTAAGACTTTTCAGCGATCCCACAAGCGATCCAACTTGGCCGGGATCTGGAGCTGTCAAACAGGCAGACTCACCAGCGACCAGCCAGCAGCGACAGCGCTGGTAACCAGGGCAAACACCGGGAAACTAAGCAGGACATTCTGCTTAGTTACCCAGTGTTTACCCTGGTTACCAGCATCCTCCCGCTTACAGGCTGGGCTAAGAGGGAGGATGCTGGTAACCAGGGTAAACACCAGGTAACTAAGAAGAGCGTGCTACTTAGTTACCCAGTGTTTTCCCTGGTTACCATTGCCCAGCATCTAATGTGCGGTGCTGGGCATTGGCTGGGAGGTCGCTGATCATTGGTCTCTCGCTTTCACACACAGCGATGTGTGCTGACCAGCAGGAAATCAAGGACCAAAAAATGGTCCTGAACGATTTGTAGCGATCAGCAACCTCACAGAAGGGGCCAGGTCGCTGATGTGTGTCACACCCTGCAACATCGCTGGAGAGGTCACTGTTACATCACAAAACCTGTGATGTTTCAGCGTTATTGCTTGCAATGTTGCAGTGTGTGAAGTACTCTTTAGGGGTGCTTCACACTAAGCGAGATCACTAGCGAGATCGCTGATGCGTCATAGTTTTTGTGACGTAATAGCGATGTCGCCAGCGATCTCGCTATGTGTGACAAGTAGCAGCGACCAGGCCCCTGCTGTGGGATAGTCAATCATGTTGTAATGTCCTGGACCATTTTTTGATCTTCGGGCTCCCGCTGGGCAGCATACATCGGTATGTTTGATGAGGACAACTACCAACGACCTCAATACTAAAGGTCTGAGTGACAGGGTCCCAACGACCGCCGTATCGTTGCTGCGTCACTGATGAGATCTGACTGTTTGACATCTCACCAGCGAACATGTAGCGATGCACCAGCGATTCCTACCAGGTCGTATTGTTGTCGGGATCGCTGGTGCGTCGCCAACTGTGATGGAGCCTTTTCTCCCTCAATTTTTAATGACTGTGAACTCTTCTTTCTACTGAGATTTAGCAGAGGAGGAGTTAAAAATAAAACTAATATAAAATGAGTGTCTTCTGTTTTCATTCATTTGCAATGGATCATCACAGACTTGAATGGCTGAGTCTGGACAAGCAATCAGTTTAACAGTACGGACACATGGTTCTGTAAAAACAATGGGTGTGTGAATGGTTTGATTAAACTCCACGGGTTAATGTGATGTCCGATTTAAAAATAGACAGCATGCAGATTAGAAAGATTGTAGCTTTAATTAATTATACTGTCTCTTCTCTCCAGATACAAGAAATTCACTTTCATTTGAATTATGATGTAACACTAGATAATTACACATCACAAATATAAAACATGTTTGCTGATCCTGCCAAGCAAACACACATTACAAATAATATAATGGATGTTTATTCATTGCAGAGATGTCGAAGAAAAATCACACATTCACTTTTTGTCTACTGTAATGTTATTGTATAAACATACGTTTGTCTATATTTGATCACTTTTATTTAAATTCAGCACTCTATGAAGGTTACTGTAGTTGAAAGCTGCAAGCGATCTGCATATTGCCCTGCAGCGGTAGCTTGTCCTGACTACGCTATTCATGCACATCAGCCACTGTTGCACTTTGCATTACAGAGAATGTGCTCACAACTAGTGTAGTAATGTAAGATACACATTGCTAGAAATCTGTGAAGATACACTAAAATATTGCTCAGTGCAAAAGGTAATAGGGCACATAGAGAACAACAAAGGCCCGCAATGTTAGTGAACTATATGTAGCTGATTCACAGTCATTACAAGGTTTAAGTCACTAATCAAAGCATACCTGTAGCAGAAAATTTTACAGCGTTTATAGCTGAATGAAGCAGCTGCTCTGATCTGCTTTATGACAGAAAACCAAACCTCAATAAGTTCTAGTGCATGTATTGCAAGGGATTGTGTGGCACTTCAGGGTCAGGTTGCCACAGTGGCATTACCTTCCTTCCACGGGGTGATGTCATGCCTGGAAGCAAGAAGGGGTTCCCATGCCTGGTAATACTCAGCATCCAACACTTTTCCTGTTCCTAGCCTGAAGGGGGAGCTCTAACACGGTTTCAGGGGAGCAACAGGAAATGCACAGTAGAAAGACAGTTAGACCAGTTATAAAAGAGGAGACAAACAGGAATTGGGGAGTTCAGTCAGTGGGAGGTAACTTTTGGAAATGATCAGAGGGGGAAGGCAGGAGAGACGTCAAGGAAAGCCCTTAGGGGAAATTGAGCTGTGGCAGAGCTCATCCCGGAGCTGAGCGCCAGATAAAACGAAACCGGAGTCCTTAGTTGTGGGGTACTGAAGACCCAGCAGCTGAGTACAGAGAGCAGAAGGCTGAAAATCTTCTGGCCACACCAAATACCCGGCGGCACAGCAGCATATTAGTGCATGGAGCCACCAGGAGAGGTTGTGGCACCTGAAAAGGCCCAAACTGCCTGCCATATGGGTAGGAACAATTAAACACACTGTAAGAGGGTAACAGCGTAGCTTCAGGCAGCAAGGACCAGAAGGGATAGTGCAAAAAGTAGACCATCAAATTCCCCTGGTGTGGTGGATCACCCAATTGCTTCCAGGCCACCCAGATCTCCATTACCATCTGTAATAAGTGCCCCGGACTGCATCTGCAACCACCAAGTAAAGGTAACAGAAACTAAAACCTTGTGTTCTCTGGTTCTTTCCCTGCGTCTGTCACCCTGCACCCCAATGATCACAACAACTTTGTTTGACTGTATCATCTCCCCTGAGGCCCTACTCCAACTGTGGGCAGCTGTGTCATCTTTGCTGCGTCATCAACTGCCCCTGTGGTCCTGAACTGTAGCGTCGGCCCTATATAGCTGAATACCACAGGTGGTGTCACATAATCCCATATAAACTATTTCCCCATTTAACGACACCTCCAGGGTCATAGAACGCGTCACAGCCCTTTGACTTCCCCAGATAAGGACTGAGCCGACCTGGTGCCGAGTAGCTCATGGCCCTGGTGGGCGTGTCAATTTGGTATCACGAAGAGGATGTACCGACTCGGTATCACCGGGTCCTGTGTGCCATAGACTTTATTCAATTGTGAGTGAGGAGACTGCCATTATTGCATAGCGCGGAGCGGAGACCTAGAAAAAGCGCAAAGAGAAACCCTGCCTCACGCTCTGACGTCACCCAGCAGGAGGTATTAGGCCCTGATCCAGAACTGTGAGGTAAAGCAATCTCTCCTGCCTGCGGAGCAGGAGATTGATAATTTAATAGAGACTGAGAACCTGGCTGCGGTTCACTAGGGGGTAAGGAAAATGCCCAACCCAGGTGGAGAGCCAGCGGTGGTTGCAGCCGCAGCCCCTGTAATGGTTTTATCAATGCCGTATATCCCTGGGGAGACTTGGCTGCCTCAGTATTTAGGAGAGTCGCCCACCCTGAGCGACTTTAAAGAGAGACTGTATAGTTTATTTGAATTGTACCCCTTGACAGAGGGCCAAAAAGTCAGCATCCTAATTGGACAGTTAACCAGTGTGACCCAGAGGGAGGTAAAGTCCTGGCCGGACTCTGACAAAGGAACTGTTAAGCAAATCCTGGCCAGGCTAAAGGACATATTTGATACCCGCACTGCAGCAGAGATTAAGATGAAATTCTTTGGGTGCAAGCAACAGGTGCAGGACAGTGTAAGGGACTATTCTTTAAACCTGCAAGAGGCACTAAAAGGCTGTTAAACAGGTGAACCCCTACAGTGTGAGAGATGAGGAAAGACTGTTGACCGAGCAATTTATCGAGGGGCTCCTGTCTAATGCTCATCAGACACAGCTGCGCATTATAGCCCTACAAAATGTGGACTTAGACTTTGCAGAGTTTAAAGAGTGGGCCATTCCGATGCTTCGAGAGGCAACCCCGGCCGGCACTGCATCCACCCGGCATCACATTATCACCTACCACCATGAGGCGGCGCCATTTTCCCCAGCACCTGTGGGAGCTGATGAACAGGCCTGTGATGATAGCTCCTCTGCAGATTTACTTGCCCAGATTCAGGAGCTGAGTAAAAGTATGGCTGCGCTAACCAACACCGTGAAGTCCATGCAAGCTGCTCCCCAAAAGGAAAAGATCCAGCTGGCCTCCAGTCCAGATGACGTCCCATATTGATGACAGAAAAGAATCCCACCGATGCGGGGAAGAAAAAGCGATCGTTATGATGCAGTTGGACAACCGATTTACCGCCGCTGTGACAAAGTGGGACATCTGGTAAAATACTATCCCTTAAACAAGCAACCCCTGGGGCAGAGGGCCAACCCCCAGGCATAAGGCGATCAGGCCCACAGAGCTGGTGAGACAAGTATATAGAGGGACGACCGGTCCTCCCAGTCATGATTGATGGCATCCCTCTGAACGCTTTACTGGACACTGGATCCCAGGTGGCACCGATGCCCCATATCCTTTATAAGCGTTACTGGGGTGACTCCGACTAGACCCGTCGCCCAGATGATGACTTGACAATAAATGCCAGCAATGGTCAACCTCTACCAAAAGAGAGGTACAAAGAGGTTACCATAAAGGTTGGCCGAATAGAGTTAAAATCTCAAGGTTTAAATGTTGTAGACCTTGATCGTTGGATAAGTAATTCAATGATGACCTTAGGTACCAATGTGATAGAAAATTGTCTTGCAGAGATTTTTGTTCAACAGGTAGCCGAAACTGCCAGTTCTGGTGAGCAGCGAGTCCTGCAAAAGGAAATCAGGGCTCTGATGCAGAGGCAGCAGGTGGAGCTGTTTGGTGGAGAAGTCAGCAGTGTAAGAGTAAGTGATCCATTCCCCATTGCAACACCTCCAAGGAGTGAAATGTTAATCTTGTGCCGGGCAGCGATAGGCCTCAGAGGGCAGGATTACCAGGCCCTGATATAACCTGTGTATTCAGACAGTAGGCCCACCATCTTAACAGCCAGGGGGATAGTTGATGTATGCAAGGGTAGAGTACCAATACACATCTTGAGATGTGTGGAGGATGACTTTAACCTGCCCCGGCATGCTACCATAGCTAAGCTGTTCACTGTCAGTAATACCACAATAAAGGCAGTAAAATCCTTCATTCCGTTCGACCAGGCGGAGGACAATGGCACCAAAAAGCACCTAGATGACTGTTGTCAGAAGCTACATGTAGGCAATGACTCCACGCCTTTACACGAAAAGAATAGAGTTTACTGGGTAGTTCGAGAGTATGAACAGGTCTTTATCAAATACTCACTAGGCTTTGGGAAGTAAAAGGGGTCAAACACCATATCTCCACCGGAGACCATCTGCCCATTAAGGAGAGGTGCCTCCAGCTCACTATTAATGTGTCAATGGAATGTTACGGGAGATAGAGGCTGGAATGATCAGAGATAGTTAAAGACCCTTGGCAGCTCCATTAGTCCTGGTAAAGAAAAATGATGGCACAATGAGAATGTGTGTTGATTACAGGCAGATTAACTGCATTACACATAAGGACGCATACCCATTACCCAGAATTGAGGAATCCTTAGCTGCCTTAAAATCTGCTAACTACTTTTTCACTTTAGATCTCACCAGTGGGTATTGGCAGGTTCCCGTAGCAGAGGCAGACAGAGAGAAAACCGCGTTTAAAACAACGATGGGGCTCTGCGAGTTCAATTGCATGCTATTCGAGCTCTGCAACGCATTGGCAATGTTCCAACGGTTAACAGAGTGCTGCACGGGACATAAAAACTTTGAAACAGTTGTACCTGGACTACACCATTGTCTACTCTAAGACATATGAAGACCACTTGGAACACCTGGCCGAGGTGTTTGAGGCCTTGTCCAGTTTTGGCCTGAAAGTAAAGCCGTCCAAGTTCCAACTGTTGAAGCACAAGGCGCAGTACCTATGTCATTTGGCAAGCTCCGAGGGTGTACCACCAGACCCAGATAAAGTCACTGTAATCAAGGGCTGGCCAAGACCCTCCACGATCAAGGAAGTGAGGCAGTAAAGGGCTTCACCAAGGTAGCAGCACCCTTACAGGACCTCTTGGTGGGCCAGTCCAAGAAGGCCAAGAATCTGAGTTCCCCGTTTGAGTGGAGCAAGAAAGAAGAAGACTCCTTCACCAAGCTGAAGATGGCTCTTTCAGGAGACAAGGTACTGGCCTACCCTGACTATAGCCAACGCTTTCTACTTTACACTAATAGCAGCAATGTGGGATCGGGAGCCGTGTTATCCCAGGTGCAAAGAGGCAGAGAACAAGTGATTGCCTACGCCAGCAGGCAGCTTCGTCCCACAGAGAGGAACCCTGACAACTATAGTTCCTTTAAGCTGTAGTTTCTTGCCTTAGTCTGGGTAGTAACGGAGCACTTCAAGCATTACCTGGCTTTAGCAAAGTTTACCATTTTTACAGACAACATTCCGCTGACCCACCTTGAGACGGCGAAGCTCGGTGCGCTGGAACAGCGATGGATGGCCCAGCTATCCAATTACAAGTTTACCATCAAGTACCAAGCAGGGCATAAGAATGCTTATGCGGATGCGCTGTCTAGGATGCCCAATCTGCCAGATGTGGAAGAAGTCCCGGAAGAGCTGGAAGAAATAGAGCTACCGGCTTTCCATCATCATGTTTAAATGTTTTTATTAAAACCATGACAAATGAAGTAATACATAGTTCACATATTAATAGGATTACATAAATTTAAGTAAAAATATATGTTGGGAAGAAATAATAAAATAGGGAAAGAGGGAGGGGGATACATTGTAGGGAAAGTCAGCATAGATACAAGGAGTAAAGAAAATGGTTTTAAGATGAGGGAAGAGAGGAAGGAAAATAATGGAATTATTAACAACAAAGAATATTCAAAATACAAACTATATACAATGGACATGGTGGTATGTCAAATTAAGAAAACATTTATGTAAATACAAATGAAATGTTCATGGAGTGAACCAGTGCTCCCACTGTGTAAGAAACAAGATTTAAAGGGAACCTGTCACCCCAAATCTCCCTTGTAAGCTCTAAATACATGTCCCTGAAGCATTACAATACAGTCCTACACATCCCTTTGTGAGGTTTTAGTGAAATATGAAAGAGCAATAAAGTCGTTTGTAAACTTACTAAATCCATGGCAGTGGGGCGTTCCCAAGCCTCCTTGTCTGCTAGGCAGTTCCCCTATGCCACTGTATTACGCCCTAATGGGCGTTTTTTCAAACTTTCTAGCGCGGGCACGATTCAGATTCTCGCGCCCGCGACGTCACGGTCATGTGATGCCGTGACGCGTCATTTCCGGGCGGGCGGGGCGCTGTTGTCTGACGCGCACCGGCCGACTTCAGCATGCGATCTGCGCATGCGCTGAAGTTGGCCAGTGCGCGTTCACAGAGAGAGGCAGGTGCGCGTCAGACAACAGCGCCCCGGCCGCCCGGAAATGACGCGTCACGGCATCACATGACCGTGACGTCGCGGGCGCGAGAATCTGAATCGTGCCCGCGCTAGAAAGTTTGAAAAAACGCCCATTAGGGCGTAATACAGCGGCACAGGGGAACCGCCTAGCAGACAAGGAGGCTTGGGAACGCCCCACTGCCATGGATTTAGTAAGTTTACAAACGACTTTATTGCACTTTCATATTTCACTAAAACCTCACAAAGGGATGTGTAGGACTGTATTGTAATGCTTCAGGGACATGTATTTAGAGCTTACAAGGGTGATTTGGGGTGACAGGTTCCCTTTAAGCTAAAAGAAGGATACCTTTCATAAAAAATTAGAAGTGTTGGTTTGTATCCTAAAATTCATGAAATGTTGAATGCAAATTATAAATCTGAAAAATAGACTGTATATATGCAAAATTACAAATCTTTATTTGAATAAAAAAAAATAATATGCAAAAACATATAAATAATGGGTAGCGAATATTGATAATCTGTGTTATACACCTTAAACAAAGATGACCTTAAAAAGTGCTTGTCACTGTTTTAGGCAGTAGTCCTAATAAAAGTGCTTAGTGCTTACAGAAAAAAATGCCAAAACACAAAATGTCTGAAACTCAATTAAAGTGCTAGTGCATGAATACAAAAACAACCGAACCACAACAGTGTTATTTCCTAAGGCTCAATAGATAGGGGGACCTAGGAAAACACCCTCTGATTCTCACCTCTATATTTAATGACCAAGTATATATGTGAAAAAAACAATTGTGCTCCAGTATTCCAATGCACCAAACAGCTCAAAGTATTGCCATCATATAATTACCTGGTCTGCACAGACTATCAGGGATTGCCCCTACATGCACGTTTTGGCCTCAGCCTTCTTCCAGGGGTCAATCTCCATTCCATGCAAGAGGTCAAGTTCAAACCATTGCCCCACCATGGATGGGCAGACACGCAAGATGGTGACCTGGCTGTCCGCCTAGTAAAGGAGTTGCTGACACAAGCTGATTCACACCCTTGTCCAGATGCTCCACAAGAGACACAGCAGTTGTTGAAGGAGAACGGTAAATTATTTATCTATGAAGGGAAGCTGTGTCGGAGAAGTGTCAATTCCAGAACCAATTAACTTGTTTGGCAAATAGTAGTTCTGAAGAAAGATGCCTCAATGGTCTTAGAAGCATACCATGATGGAGCAGGCCACTTCGGGTGGAAGAAACTGGAAGTTCTTCTGTGTGAATGGTTTAACTGGGTTGGCATGAGGAAAGCGATTGATAGATGGTGTCGCGAGTGTGGACCATGTAACCTGAGGAGGAAAGACCGTGAAATCCAGAGGTCTCCCCACAGCCCATAGTTACCAGCCAGCCACTTGAACTGGTAGCCTTGTACCACCTGAAGGTAACCCTGAGTCAGTCGGGCTATCTCTACGCCCTGACCATAGTAGACCATTACTCCAGGATCAGGACGAAGCCATACCATCTCCAGACCAGCGAGTTGTGTGAAAAGATGAAACAGGTAATAATACAGGTGCTTAAAACCCTGCCTCTGGAAGAAAGAAGTCAGTGGCCAGAGAAGTTGCCAGATCTGGTAGACTTGTATAACCATATCCCAGTGAATTCCTCCAACTGCACATCTACCTACCTGATGATAGCAACACCTGGCAAGTTGCCAGTTTACCCAGACATGGAAGTCTTAATGCCTGAGGTGACAGCACCAGGAGTAGACTGGAATACAGAACGACAACAGCAGTATAGCCAAGTTCTAGAGTGCGTAGATAAGAGTTTTTCGCAGGCAAGGCAAAGACAAGAGCGAAACTATAACCAGCATGCCCCTGCAGTTCCTTTAACACCTGGAGAACAAGTCCTCAAAAAAAAGAGAAGAACGAACAAACTTGATGACCAAACTTGATGTATGGCAGAGCCATACACTGTTTTGACAATCAGTAGGTGTACCTCATCAGTAAAGATGGAGGCGTGACCTCAGCAGCAGTGTCAAGGGATCATCTGAAGATATGTCCTGACCAGTTGAAGAACCAAGAGAAAAACGAAGACAGCCCCCAACACTCAGAAAAGATAGAAGGAATGATTCGTACAATTCTTGGAGAATTTCCTCGGTCTTGGACACAGGTGAATAATGCAATTGTTGTACCTGTTCTGACATTTCCCCAAGTAGTAGTACCAGAAGCGGCAGAGACTTTAGAACAAAATGAAGACTCGTTATCTCCAGCCATAGATGGCACTACTGCAGTGGATCAAGAGAATTAACCTCTTGCCAGCATCGAGCCTGTCATGACCATAGTAAGTCTAAGGAGTCGTAGACAGCTGCCCAGCTTACCCATAAGACATATGTAATATTAAAGATGGCTGGCACACCTCTATGTTGGGTGCTAGCTGGAAAAATACATAACGTTACTAGATAAATATCCGCTGCACACAACATCAGAAATTCTAACAAAAAAAAAAAGCTAATGGCTGACATGTATTAATGCACAGTGTGAATTGGAGCAAAAGGCACAGTAGAAAACTACTCAAAGCTTACGTAAGGAATAACATGAGAACTTAGCTGATGTGATGGCCATGACATCCGAGCCCGGTAACCGCGGCAAGGTCTCATTCTACCGGGTCCTACTCTAGTCGCCTTATGTCTGCAGTGTGAACTTGCGTTTATGGGTATATGCCACTAAATGCAATTAAAACCTGCTTGTAAGGGGTATGTCTGGAACCAAAACTACAAATAAAATGCCGAGTCTCCTTGCGGCTACAGGGCGGGGGGTTGTTGTTAATACCCGTCTTTCAAATGTTTCCTCAGTACTGAACGTACTGAAGTTAACTAGGGGGAATGTGGCACCCCAGGATCTGGTGCCACAGTGGCATTAGCTCCCTCCCAGGGGTGATGTCATGCCTGGAAGCAAGAAGGGGTCCTCATGCCAAGTAATACTAAGCATCCAACACTTTTCCTGCTCCAAGCCTGAAGGAGGAGCTGTAACACGGTTTCAGGGGAGCAGCAGGATGTGAACAGTAGAAAGGCAGTTGGACCAGTTATAAAAGAGGAGACAAACAGGAAATAAGAGTTCAGTCACTGTGAGACGGTTTGAGGGGGAAGACAGGAGAGACATTGAGGAGAGCTCTGAGGGGAAATTGAGCGCTGACAGAGCTCATCTTAGAGCTAAGCACCAGAGAAAAGGACACCGAAGTCCTGAGTTGTGGGAAACTGAAGACCCAGCAGCAGAGTCCGGAGGGCAGAAGACAGCAAGTCTTTTGGCCACACCAAATACCCGGCAGCACAGTAGCAGATTAGAGCCTGGAGCCACCAGAAGTTGCGGCACCTGAAAAATGCCCAAGCTGCCTGACATACGGGTAGGAAAAACTAAATTAAAGGGAAGAGGGTCACAGCGTAGCTTTAGGCAGCAAGGATCAAAATAAAGAGCACAAAAGGGAGGCCTCTGAATTCCCCTGGTGTGGTGGATCACCCTTTTGCTTCCAGGCCACCCGGACCTCCATTACCGTATATAACAAGTGCCCTGAAATGCATCTGCAATCACTAAGTAAAGGTAACAGAAACTACAACCCTGTGTCCTCTGGTTCTTTCCCTGTGTCTGTCACCCTGCACCCTGACAATCACCACAGCCCTCTCTGACTAAAACATCTGCCCTGGGGCCCTGCTCCACCTGTGGGGAGCTGTGTCATCTTTGCTGCGTCATCAACTGCCCCAGTTGTCCTGAACTGCAGCGTTAGCCCTATGTAGCCGAATACAACAGGTGGCATCACTTAATCCCATATAAACTATTTCCCCATTTAACACCACCTCCAGGGTCACGGAACAGGTAACAGCCCCATGACTTCCCCAGAAAAGGAAAGCCCAGCCCAGATGCCAGTACCCCATGGCCCTGGTGGGCGTGTCAATTGCTTCATATACCTAAAGGGGGCAGACAAGGGCGCAATAGGGTCTTATCTCTTTATTGAAAGTTACTTATCTTGTGATATACTGCTCACTTTTCCCAGTTATGTGACCCACAACTCATGTATATGCCTTATACAGCTGCCGCTGGATCCATCATTCCACATGGATGGCCGTGCAAACTACAGATCCAAAGGACAAAGCATTAAAACGATCCACGCTGCTGTATGAATGGAGATGGACCGGAATTTTTCAGGAAACAGAAAAATAAATAAATTATTTTTTGGTGTGTTCCTGATGAAGAGGCTGGGTCAGTTTTGAAATGCGTTGAAATAATCACCATTTCCTGAAAGATTCTGGTCCATCTCCATTCATACAGCAACTCGGATCATATTAATTGCTACATATAATCAGTCATTATATGACCAATGGGACATCTGTATCACCATCTACAAAAATAACATAATAGATGCACAAAATAGAGCATCATGTGTCATTACCAGTAGTGAAAACAGTTCAGGGACCTGCCAGCCACACCAGTCCCGACATACGTTTCACGTCACGACCTTCTTCAGGGGTCGCTAGCATTTTACTGAGGTTTGGTTATCTGTAATAATGCAGATCAGAGCAGCTGTGCTTTGATTAGTGACTTAAAGGGGTTGTCCAGGCATTTTGGATAATTTCTATGTGTATCAAGGCTGCAAAATCTGGACAGTTTGTAATATATATCCTGTCAACATTTTGTATAGTTACCCAGATATCACCTATTTGCGTCTGCCGGAAAATGACCAGGGGGCGTGTTTGTGTTGCAGCCTGCATGTAAATGGAGAATTGGTCGTTTACACCCAGTCTCCTACAAACACGGCCCCCCCAGTCTCAGTATAGCCAGCCACCTTCAGGCTCCTACAAGCCCGCCCCAACCCTTAAAGTGACCACCCACCCCCATTGCATACAGCGGTCCCCTCCTTCACTGACACAATGTGCCGAATCCGCAGCTATGAAGGAGATTCGGCACAATGTCAGTGGATAAGAGGACCGTTGACTGTAAAGCAATATAAATGTGTGTGCACTCATTTAGTCCCTTTTGGCCGTACTGTCAGTGAAGCCAGGGACTGCAGCCGCCGTCTCTCTGTGCATAGACAAGACTGGCTCCACTGCACAGAGAGACAATCCTCTCTATACCGCTGCTGCCAGCTATTAAAAGTAAAATTAAATAATTTATTTTACCATATAATGAACAGGAAAATGGGAAATAAATCCCAAATGCAGTGAAATAAAAAAAAAAATAAGTGCAATTACACATTTGTTTTTTTTACTCACAATGTTCACTCAACCCTCTAAATTGTAAAGCGCTATGTATCCTTATAGCGCTATATAAATACTTATTAATAATTAATAATAATAATAATATATGGTAAAACTGACACGTTGCCTGCCTCAGGTCAGTATGAGTTCATTGATAGCAAACATTACTTTTAATGTATATGTGTTAAACAAATTTCAGACTTTTTAAAGAAAAAGAATTGCATTTTTGCTCCATTTTCCGCGATTCGCAGCGTTCTCATTTTTTGGGATCTGGAGCTGTGTGATGACTGCTTTTTTTGTGGCTTGAACTGACATTTCTAATGATACCATTTTTGGGTAGATGCATTGTTTTGATCACCTGTTATTGTGTTTTATTGCAATGTTGTGGTGACTAAAAAAATTAAATTTGGACTTTTTTCCATTATGTAGTTTACAGATCTGATTCATTGATTTTACAATTTGATAGATTGGGCATTTTTGTATGCGGCGATACCAAATATGTGTATTTTTTAATTTTTTAAATAGTTTTATTGTCAATGGGGCAAAGGGGAGTGCTTTGAACTTTTGTGTTTGACATCAGCTGAGATGTGTGGGGGATGATGCGAGCTCAGTGCGTCAGCTAACATTATGTGGAGGAACATGATCAAGAACGTACATATACATCCTTGGTTATGAAGTGGTTAAAATGCTATTGTGCCGCCCAGCTTAGGGGACCGGGATACCCGGCGCAGGGTCCCTTTCCTTGGGGGAATCACTGGTGGCTGGACCCAGGCCGTGGCCCCAGGCTGACACACTCCTAAAGGGGGGTATTTACAGGGGATTTAGAAGTTTATATAGTTTATAAAGTTTGTAGATGTTATTGTCGTGACGCCACCCGGAATAATGTGGCTATATATGGCCACCGCTGCCTTGTACTGGCCAGGGGATGATGGTGAGAGACAGCTGAGATGGTATAGCCCTTTTCCGGGTAGGACTGTAGGGTCCCCTGGACAGGTGATGTTAAAGTTAATATGGATGAAGATGGAAGTCTGGTGAGGAGATGTTAAGGGCACAGACACTTACTTGATTCACAGCAAATTTTCTCAGCGGTGATGGTCCCAATCCTGGATAGATGGTAGCTGTTAAATCAGAGGCTGAGGCACAGATGAAGTTTAACTGGTTTACTTTCAACCAAACTACAATACAACAAGTCCCGTCTCCGGAGTCTGCAATAGGGGTTCAGTTGCTCAGGCCCCACCGGGTCCCTTTACCTCCTGCTTGCACTGTCTGTATGGCCCTGCTGCCGTGTGTGAACTGGCTGCCGGCCCAAATCTGTCCTCTCTGGGTCCCACTCAACAGGCAACTTAAGTCCTTTGTCTCTCTCTGCTTACCCCCTCCGGGAGTACTGCTGAACTCTTAGTATGTTGCTGTGTCTGACCCTGTAAGCTTGTTGTTACCTCACGTTGTCCGGTTGCTGTATTGTATATAACTAATGCAGCCACGGATCCGGTATCCGTATCTGCGCTTTTTATCTAGGGTAGATAATGATGCTACCCGATTCTGAAAGTGTTCCTCTTATCAGTTTTCTCCTCCTCAGACCGATGGCTTGGCCCTAGAAAATTGTCAGCCAGTCCTCAGGAACTCAATGCAGCTCCTGTCACTCTGAGCTCCTGGCTCCAACTGTCTGAAAATCTACCTCAGACCGGTGTTTTATCTCTAGGGAAATCTCTGGTGTCTCTGAAGCTCCCCCTACTGGCCAAAGGTGGTAGTGCAGTGGCATGGCTTTCTATGTGAGTGCAACTATTATGATCTTATACTGTGGCTAATACCCGCAGGGGCGCCACACTATTAACCTGCAGATTAACCCCATCTCTGCAGCTTAATAGAGTTATTTTTACATGACAGGTTGCTTTTAAGTGGAGATAAGCAAACTTGCAATGAACAGGTTAACCAATATTAAATTCAGCACTAGCATGAACTATTCAGATTTGGGATCAGGAGCAGGAATATTTTGCTTGAAAATCGGCAGACACAGCATTGTTTGGTAACTGATCGGATGTAAAAAAAAATCATTACTGTGTTTGCAGTGATGCTTTTCTTCTATCTGGCTAAGATAGCAGGATAGCGAGCGGGACATATTTAATAAAGGGAGGGGGTTGGGAGAGGTCAGAGATGCTCCAGATTCTTTCCCTGCTCTTATTGCTGTATGTTCTGGGCTGGCAGCCAATCAAAGTGCATAAACCATCCACAATTTGCAGACACAAGGACTTGTGACATTGGCTGCCTAAGTCACATGTCCCTCTGGATATAATTTGCCGTCGTCATCATTTTGAGAGTGTTACTGCTAAGGACAGTCTTGCTGCCGCTGCTCTGTACTGCTCCAGCCCTGCCACACAGAATGATAGCTTGCTACTCAATCTCTTTTTAGAAGAATAGGAGGTCGAGAGGGTCCATCCGGACATTGGCATTTTTTGCTTAGAACAAGTGATTACCAAAACTGTGTGCATTACCAAAGGCGCATTTTTTGCATAGCAAAAATGTATTCCCAAATATTTGTGGTACCTATTGGACTCAAACAAGTGATTGCCAAATCTTTGTGTATTCCATAAAAGCTTTTTGAGTCTCAACTAGTAATTGCCAAACCTTTGTGGCTCTACTAAAAGGTTTTTTGGGCCTCAAACAATTGATTGCCAAATATTTGTGTTACCCTTAAAGATGCTTTTGGAATTAGGTGCTGGTCACAGAGTAAGAGGAGGAAGAAGAGGAGGATGTGGAAGGGATACCAACATGTCTAAGGTCTGGACTCTTGTCGCACATGGCAGGGTGGAGCAAGTAGAGTGGCAGAGGGGGCCCATGATGCCAGACAAATGAAGAAAGAAATGGAGGAAGATGAGAATGATGAGGTGATGGGAACAGAATCTTGATATGACAAAGAAATGATTTCCCCTTTTGTTGTCCAGGAGAGGACAAAAGAAGGAAACTCAATTGTGACCCCTTGTTGAACACAACAAGGACTTGGGCCTCATCGATGTGCCAGACACATAAGAAACTTCTTGCTGCACTATCTGCACCATGATGCCTGTATTGTTAGGATTCAAATTAGTTCTGACTAGTGATGAGCGAGCATTAAAATGCTTGGGTGCTCAAACCTCTGGTCGAGCATCTCGAGATGCTCGACCGAGCACTGAACCCAATGCAAGTCAATGAGTGACAGGCTCCACCCACAGACATCCAGCTATAAAATTAGTGTTTCTGGGAAAGAGCGCGAGAGGGTGCGCTTTTTCAAATCGTCACAGCATACAACACCTTACTGTGCCCCCCCGAGGGACTCTAACAATCAATCTTCTCTCTGAGAGGTGCAAGCTAACTTTGTGCACTGAAGAGAGCTGTGTATCTGTGTAACATCGATAATGAATTGTGATGAGTCTGAGCATCTCGGCAGTACTTGGTGCTCGCCAAGCTTCCCGAGTACCGGGATACTCGTGCTAGTACCGATTAGCGGCAAGCATGCTCGCTCATCACTAGTTCTGACTACTGGGTAGCCACACTTTGAGTTCGATGGCACAAGAGTAAAATTAGCCAGATGCTTCCCACCCTGGACAGGGACACGCGCATGCTGGAGTATCAAAAAATGCTTGTAGATAATCTTAAGGCTACTTTTCCTCAAGACAGCAGTGAGGGGCATAGAATTCATCGCATATCTACACTTCCAACTCAGGGAACATTGAGTCTTCAGTGCAGAAACATTAGCAGCAGTAGTTTAAAGGCCCAGTTGGGCCTTAATTGTCAGAAGAAATTTTTGAGAGTTGTTTGACAAATTTTTAAACCAACCTTTCCACCAGGAGAATTGAGTGCAAGTCTGACACATACTGAACGACTGGAGAGGATAGTGCAGGAGTATCTTGAGCTCAATATTCTTGCCACCAGGGAGGTATGACCCTTTTGCATTTTGGGCTTAAAAAATGGAAGACACACCTGAGCTCGCCAGTCATGCCTTGAAGGTTCTGTCATGCCCAGCAGCCAGCGTTCTGTCAAAACATGTCTTCAGCACTGCTAGAGGTGTCCTGACAGATAAGTGCATTTGGCTTTCACCAAAAAGTGTAGACCAGCTAACTTTGATCAAGATGATCTGTTTTCAGACCTTGAGGACTTTAGTTGGCCACACCTGCCCTAGAAATTTCTGTGGAAATACCCAGGGGGCAAGAGGAATCTCTGAAGGCCACTTTACATACACCAATTTATCTGTCCAACTTCTGACCAACTTGCTGGTTGCAGTGAAATCATGGACACATTGCTCCATTTTGTGGCTGTGTACAATGGAAAAATGTATCCATGATTTCACTGCAACCAGCAAGTTGGTCAGAAGTTGGACAGATAAGTTGGTGTGTGTAAAGTGGCCATCAGTCTTTTCACCACAACTGCAACTGCAGCCCATGGTGTGTTGGAATTTATTCCAAAGGGTGTGAAAACAAGTATTAAGTTGGGGGTGCCAACAATTTTGTCTGTCCCAATGTGGAGGTTAGTGTGAAATTTAGTCCAATTTGCCTATTTTTCTCAGGTTTATTTAGTGTTTTTCCAATACACCCAAAGCAAATTAACACGTGTATAGCAAAACATGCGTAATTGCAATAAAGGTCTGATAGAAATACTTCATTTTCTAAAACAATTTTAAAGGTGCCAACACTTTTGGCTATGACTGTATATTAGTTGTTACAGTAATGCATTCAGATTGCTTCCGTGATGAAAAAAAGTAATTTATTTGATTTATCTTTGAATCTCTGATAATTTCTGAATATATTTCTCATTGATAACAATGTATTGCTACGACCTCAGTCAATGTAAGAAAAGTTAAGATTTTAAATGCAGAAAATGAAACATTATCAGTGTGATATTTCTGGAAACTCTAACCTCATTGTTAAATTTGATAAACCCCTGGGCAGATAATTATTAAAGATGTACATAAAAGTCAAAGTCAGTTTTAAAAGAATAAAATATACATGTGACAAAAGACAATGAAGTTATTTAAGCTCATCATACATTTGTATGAATTTAAATATAATAAAGGCTTAATCCATTAATTCCAGACACAATATACTCTAAGTGCTCATTTCCCACAGCAATTACAGTGTAAGTAAAATACATTCTTTTAAACATTTGCTCTTGTCTTCTTTTCTGAATCACTAACAATAACTTTGGAATATGCAGAGTGGCTTATCTTATCTGCATATTTGTCTCAAGGGAGATGCCTACAATTCTCTCAACCTTTTCTACTGTTTCAAGGAGAATGACAAAATCTGTGACAAAACTGCACTGGAGACCACTCCGCTAAGGATCCACGTGTTTGAAAGCAAATTTCAAGGAAATTTTGATGTTGAAGATAGAACTGAAAGGAACGGCAGGCTTAAGAGAGTTCATAAAAATAACTACCTTTCTAAAAAAATATATAACAGAAGGTCAGTATACTATCAGCAGGAACGCAAGGAGATATTTCTTGACTTGATTCCTGTGGTGACACTGTAAGTCAAAGTCATGCATATCAAATTGTTGACTACCACAGTTACTGGATGATTTAACCACAGGGAAAAAGTGCTAATGCACCTATCATCTGAATACATCACTTTATGAGTCCGATATGGTCGGGAAGATGTTTGTGGCTAAAAATCCAAAACATATCTAAAAAGACATTCTAGTCTTTCAAAACAATCATTATTCACTGTATAACTAATCATTAAGTCAGTGGGTGTCCCTTGTTCTTCTCTGGTTCACCCCTGGCTGCAAGACTAACATCAGGAGCAGTTGAATGCCAGTTGTGCATCTGGCTTGGCTCTCATATTTTAATCATGTTAGTAATCATTGTAGTGGGTGCTGCATTTGGCTATCTAAATTCATTTGTAAACTTCAAAAAGAGTGGCAGGGTGACTCCCCCCTGACAAATGCGTCAGCCGAATTGCGTGTTGGGTGGATGCCACCACAAGCAGTGGACATATACCTCAGTGAGTTTAACTTATTAATGGCTCCCTTGTCTGAGCTACTATATGCTCTTGCAGGAATACTTCATATCGTACTCTTATGAATATGCAGGCAATACATATAAGTATATTTCTCATATAAGTAAATAGATTGGCATATACACCTGCTGAGGCACTTTATCTTCAATCATGTATTTGTAGTATCACTGTAGAACAGCGATGGGTGAACCAGAACTGTAAAGTTCGGGGTCTGTACCTAACAGCTAGTGTTCGTGTAGAGATTGCAAACCTTAATATCCCAGGGAAATCAGTGTTACAGTTCGGGTTCGGGTGCAGGGAGAAGGGGGATCTGTAAAACAAACCACATAATTAATAAACTTCATTATTTACTTACTGGGTCTAGCGTTTTGCCGTCCTGTTGCCCTGCCGCATCTACTTCCGGGCCGCTCATTATCTTCTGGGATATTCAGTGCAGAGGGCAGAACAGCCAATCACACATGCTGTCACACATTATGGGCATTTGTGATTTCCTGCTCAAGGAATCTGCAATCAGCCCATACATTCTAGTATGATAGAATGTATGGGCTGGTTTCAGCTTACTCCAGCAGCAAATCAGAGATGCCCATTCCCTGTGACAGCGTCCGTGATTGGTTGTTGGACCCATCACAGATATTGTAGAATAAAAATAAAGAAATTATTTTAAAAAATGATGTAGCGCTCCGCAGTATGTTTCATTTTTAACGCAGATAAACTGGACAGCTACTGGCTGCCACCCCCAGCTGCCTGACTTTACCTTGGCTGGCTATCAAAATACAGGGAATCACATTTTTTTTAAATTATTTAAATAAATCATTAAAAAAATGGGCTCCCACCGTATTTTTATCACCAGCCAAGGTAAAACCAGGCAGCTGGATGCTCAGATTCTCAGCATGGTGAGCCCCAAGCATTCTGGGCCCCCCACACTGAAAACCACAGACCGCAGTCGCCCTTGGAATTGGCGCATTAATTGTAGTGTCATTTCCAGGAGCTTTACCTGCCTCTTCCAGTGGCCCTGGATGGGCATGCATTGCTGGGTAACGATGGGTTAATACCAGCTTTGTATTGTCAGCTGGCATGATGTCAGGCCAAATTAGACCGAGCCACCATGACATTCAAGTAAACATTTAAAAAAAAACAACAATGAGATTTTCATTTTATTGGAAACGAACTGTCTGTGCCTCCTCCTTTTACACCCTGCGGCCCTCTTCATCATCACAGCCCCATCCCTGTTATTAGGACTTTGCCATCTGCCCTGGGGCTCCGCTCCACCTGTGGGGAGGGATACCATCCAGGCTGCCCTACCATCTTCTCCAGCGGTCTGAAACTGCAGCGTCGGCCATCCCTGGCTGAACACCTCAGGTGGCATCACAAACTTTCCCCTGTAACTTCATGCTCAGGGTCACAGAGCTGGGTCACCACCACTGTGACCTCCCAAAGAACTGACCGGCCCTGTTTCGAGTACCTCATGGCCCTGGTGGGCTTCGCAGATCCATCTTGGTCTCATCTGTCCACAGGTCCATAAGATGCTTTCCCAGAAGGATTTTGACTCACTCACAAACTTTTTGGCAAACTGCAGTCTAGTTTTATTATGTCTCTGTGCCAACAGTGGGGTTCTGCTGGTTCTTCTGCCATAGCATTTAATTTTATTCACATATTGACAGGTAGTTTGCACTGCCACTGATGCCCTGTGAGCCTGAAGGCAACTTGAATTTCTTTGGAACTCGAGTGGGGAAGCTTATCCACCATCTGTATTATCCTTCAAACTTTCATCAATTTTTCTCTGCCAAACATATCCATTGAGATTAGCTATAGTGCTAGGGTTTATAAACTTCTTGAATATGTTATGCACTGTGGATAAAGGCACTTGAAAATCTCTGGAGATGGACTTTAACCTTGAAATTTTGCTGTTTTTCAACAATTTTGATTCTCAAGTGTTTAGACAGTTTTCTTCTCCTCTGTTTTCCATAATCAGCGTGGTACACTGACATAAAATGCAAAGATTGAGTCAACATCTCCCCTTTTTATCCACTTTCAGGTGTCATTTTCATATTGCCCACATCTCTTACTATTATGTTCAATTTGCCTTTTTTTCCTTAGTGTTTTTTTATGTCATTGCAATACACTCAAAGGAAATAAACATGTGTATGACATTACATGTTTATTTGCAATAATTTTCTTGGAGAAATACTTTCATTTCTTTAACAGTTTTTTGGCAATGAATATACCTGTCTGCAGAGTGTGATGTTCTTTTCCACAATGCACAGCTTTGATGGGACAGTCCATCTAGTTCACCCCATAGCACAACATGTTGATCCAGACGAAGGCAAAAACCCCATGGGGCAAACACTAAGCTCCATATTGGGGAAAAAAATCCTTCCTGACTCCACATATGACAATTAGACTACTTCCCTGGATCAACACCCTATCAAAAATCTAGTATACATAACTGGTTATATTATATTTTTTAAGAAAGGCATTCAGGCCCTTAAATTTTAATAGCAAATCAAGCATTACAACATCATATGGCATAGAGCTCCATTGTCTCTTTGCTCTTAAAGTAAAGAATCTGTGTCTGTGATTTTGGGTTTGCAATATTTTCAGTTGTAATATTTTCAAGTGAAAAAGTTTGTTTTTAAAGCAAAACATTATTGTAACTTTAGAGATCACTATAACTAAAGATATATTAGTAGAAAGTATAAAAGGTAGTTTTACAGGGAGCGTAGCTTGCCAATAGCGGAGTAGGACGAACTCCACTGTAGCTCCGCACCACTGAGCCCTTTATAACGCTTATACTCCACCTCAAAGCGGCTTATATCCATTAGGAAAACCAAGTGACCCACAAGAGGTGCTGGGTGGAAGACCCGGGTGACCAAGGCTGTATAGACCGATTCCTGCGTTCCACCACTTCATCTCTCCCAGGAAGCGCGGTATCAAACATGGCATTGGCCGCTCATCATGCTGACACATCATAGTGGGAGAGGAGAGAAGGAGACCGTCTACAGATCACTCACCGAGGAGAATCCAGCAGCGAGGAGGGCAGACCTCACCATGGCTGAGATAGGTGCACATGTTAAACAGCTCCCCACTAAGAAAGATTTAGAAATCTTTGCCTGCAGGCTGGAGAGTTTATGTAAAAATGAATTAAACAACCTCAAGGCTGAGTTTACAACTAGAGTGGAGGAGGTGGAAAAAATCAGAAGGGGGTCCTGGAAGAACTCCAGGCTCACAGAAAGATCCTTTAATCCAATACTGCCAAGATTGAGGTATTGCTTTACAGACATGAGGACCTTGAGCACTGAAATAGGCGGAACAACATTCATATACAAGGTTTTCCTGAGTCTGTGTCACCCCTTGACCTCAATCATATGGTCCAGCAGCTATTCAACCAGGTCCTAGATGAAAACCAGGACAATGTTATTGAATTGGATCATGTCCACAGGGCCCTAGCTCCTCCACCTTCAGCAGAGGCCAAGCCCCATGCTTTTTGCAGGGTCCACTTCTTTATACTCAAGGAAGCCATAATGTCAGCTGTGAGGCAAAAAAAGGTCACATCTCCTTCATGGCTACCAATATTTTACTGATGCCATACCTAGCCAGGTGTACACTTCAGAAAATGAGAGGCCCGATATCCCTGCTTGCACTCCTGAAGGAAAACAACATCCCCTATAGATGGGGGTTTCCCTTTGAATTTATTGCCACCAAAGATGGGAAATCAGCGACCTTCCGCAAGATAGGTGACCTTTCTTCCTTCTTGGAGACCTTTGACCTTCCAATTATTGAACTGCCGGACTGGCCCGAGACCCCTTAACTACCCACTCCTCCTCCCCGATGGCAAAGGATTCACCGGGACAGACGCGGCACTTAGTAACCCGACGTTTACCATAGATACCATCTCCCAGCATAGGCTCTGCCGCTGGGAGATGGCTCATCGTGGTGTCACACACCTCGATGAGGCAGATTGATCAAGCGATTGTCGCTTGATATGAGCTCCGGCTCACCAATCTGCGATCTAACGATCAAGCGATTTTACAGTGTAAAATCGCTTGATTGCACGCAGCGATGCACAAACGATATCGCTTAAGCAATCAAAACGCAGATCGCTTAAGCGATATCGTGCAGGAAATTGATGCGTGTGACGGCCGCCTTAGAAACAACCCTGCTGTTCATGGCATCAGTACCTCCTCAGTGGACCACAAATTAGCCCATTTTGCAGATGATCTCCAGCTCTACATAACACAAAATAGAAAAGGCAGCACCGCTCCAGTATCAACAATAATTTTTGTTATTTCGGTTAATCAATAGACAGATTAAAATTGCATCTCGTCAGGCATAATGTGCGGGGCCTTGTCAAGGTACCGCACATTATGCCTGACGAGATGCAATTTTAATCTGTCTATGTGATTACCGTAACCGAAATAAAGAAAATTATCGTTGATACTGGAGCGGGTGCTCCCTTTTCTATTCTGGAGCACTAATTGAACAGGTGGATAACAGCCACTGCACATGCACCTGCATTGGATCTTGGGAGGCTAAGGTGAGCGTATTTCCTCATTCCCTATTCCTGATTTTCATCTACATAACACAACCCCTTATCAGCATTCCCAATATTATTTCAGAGATGCACTTGTTCAGACCCCTAAGCAATCTTAAAATCAACTCTAGCAAGTCTGAGATACTAAACATCTACCTCCCGCAGGAAACGGTTGCACTCCTGTAAGCAAAATTCCCCTTTGGATGGAAAACAGACTCCCTCAAAACTTAGGCATTAAACTGACAGCTGATCCTTCATGTCTGTTTAGTTTCAATTATGTTGAAGTCCTGAAATAGGTGGACTCTGACCTAGCTAGATGACATGAACTTCACCTTACTTGGTTAGGTAGAATTAACGCAATATGAATGGACCTCCTATCCTGTTTATTATTCTTGCTTCAAACAAGTCCTCTTTTCTTGCTCGCCTCTTTCTTCTCTAGACTTGAGTACAATCTCAAAATTCGTTTGGTCCCATGGCAGACCAAGACTCTCATGTCTACATCTTAGCAGACGGATAGATAAGGGTGGAACCGGGTTACCAGATTTCCAACTCTATCATTATGCTGCCCCAGACACTTGCATACTAGTTCTCTTCCATACAACTACTGGCAAAGGATGGGTAGATGTGGAATCTTCCCACTTCGCCACCAACCCTCTAGCAAAAATCTGGTCCCCCGGCTCCTTGGAAGATTAAGATCTTCCTGTTATTACACAGAATTTTAAACTATTCCTTAACCATAATTCTCTGCGTCTGACAATGTTCCCAGGTCCTCTAACTCCTATATACGGGAATTCTTCTTTACCAATAGCACCCAGTCAATCTTCATTCATGAATAAATCCAAGAGTCTTTACCCAACTATATCTCACTTTCTAACCTCCTCAGGTATATGTCAAATCCATGATTTGTTCCCAATACTCCCATCCCTCCAGGCACCTGGTTCCAACTTCATAGACTAACTAGTTATATCTCCACCCTCCCTCACACAAATATCTTTCACTCTCTTCTTCCTTTTGAGAGAAAATGTCTGGAAGTGGGCACTCCAGCTCACCCCATCTCAGCACTCTACAAAGTATTCCAAGAAGAGTCAATTACCACAATGGGCCAGTTCCCATCTTTTGTGGGCAAATGGGAAAAAAATCTGCTGAAAGCATTCTCTCAATCTGAGAAAAGCAAGATATTTCTCTTTAACTATAAGGCCTCTCTTAATGCTATTTCTCAAGAAAGAAGCTATGATGGCAAGATGGTGCTGATGTCCTGCGGAGCTACAAGCAATATTCCCTTCAGCTTCGGCCGAATGCTGGAGATGTCAAGCAGACAGGGGAACATACTTACACGTATGGTGGGCCTGTCCTTCCATCAAACGCTTTTGGCCCTTGGTTTGTGATCTTTATAATTCTGTAACCTCAGACGGGAACTGTCCAACACACAGAATTGACCCTCTTGAACCTCACCACTGCCTCAATCTCCAAATTCAAACACAGCTTGCTCTGTCACTTCCTTACAGCAGCCAGGAGATTAATTCCCAGATATTGGAAACAAAATTGCTGCCCATCTCGTGAAGAGTTAGTGGCTGAGATCAATAACATCAGTAGAATAGAAGACCTTATAAACCAAACCTTAGTTGTTAACACTGGTAAAAAACAATATTTTGAGACTTGGGTTCCCTGGTAGGGATGAGTGAGTACTGAAATATTCAGACTCGCTAGACTCGTAACGAGTAGGTCCTGATACTTGGGTACTCGTTACGAGTCTAGTGAGTCCAAAGTAAGTCAATGGAGAAGCGAGTATTGCGAGTAATTCCTCTGCTGCTGGACCCTATAAAGAGGTCTGGCAGCAGAGGGAAAACCTGCAATTCCCCATTTCATTGTTTAAGCCACCGGCTTTTAAACAATGCTGACAGCTTCCCTGCCGCCTGACAGTGGGATCCTCTGCTCCCCCCCACCGCCTCTCCACCCTATCCTAACTTAGGATCGGGTGGGGAGGCTGTGGGGGGAGCGGAGGATCCTGCTGTCAGGCTGCCGTGGAGCGTAGAACCGACTGCGGCCAGCAGGGAGCTGGCCGCGGTCGTGCATTAAGTGAAAACCGGATTCTCCTGGATTGCCCCGGTCCGGTGCAATCCGGGACCATAGAGCCCCATTCTCCTTTCATACCCCTCTCTTCAATACTCTGATCCTCCAGTTCCTCCCCCCTATCTTATTTGTCTCTTGAACCCATATTACTGCACTGTTATCTCCGCTCTCTCCCTTTTTTGCCTTCATATACTTCCTTTCGACTGACTTACTTCACCATTCCTCAGTGGTCAGCAATCCACTAGTAATGACGTTCCTCAAAGACTTCCTGTGACCTGCCAGATAATTCAACCGGTCATTTTTTCTTATGTGATTCAAATCTTTTTCTGTCTAGCATATGAAGACTGTTCTTATTTTGTCTCTTAAAGATACTATATGCCTATAACTATATAACGCCTATAACATTGGATCTCCAAGATATTCTGTGAAATTTGGTGAAACTTTGTTTATATGATGCCTTGTTGTTTGATTCAATAAAAACTGATTTACCATAAAAGGTAGTTTTACCTAAGAAATAGAAATGCATGTTTAAGTAAAGCTTATACAATGATTCATTATTGCACCTTGTTATTATTGCTACCAGAATATTCTCTTTATGACTGTAAGTCATTCTATAATAGAAAATAAAGGGGACATTAAATTCCCCATGGCAGCCTTACAGCAGACACAGGTATATAAAAACACCTTCTACCACGCCAAAGGGCTAGAATTATGTTAATTGTCTGGAAAGGAAAGGGGTTGGGATCTATACCTTTGTGACTTTACATCTTGACCCTCAGAAGAGTTACTAAGAAAAAAAGTAACAGCAGATTTATGATTATGAACTTTCACGTAGCAGTAAATGTACAAACATAAAAGATCTTATTAACAAATATTTTGGTCTTCTATTTTATCTTTCATTTGGGGTCAGAAAATTCTTAGCACGTAGGTACAAGTAGGTCTAATAGATAAAGGAAGATCATGTTCTAAAGATTATAGTAAAAGATGACTACTGTCGCTTCGCCCCCACTGCTTCATGCTGGACTGAGCTATTGGGCACGTGATGGAACTTCTGGCATTTCATTTTGTTGCCTGAAGCAAAAGGAGATAAGGTGAGCTAAATTAGGTGAAGAGAAGCTTGTCTCCACAGAGACTTGTGTTACGCTCTGTCGCCTTTGCAATGTCTGTGAGACACTATATATACAGGAGCATCTCATTAAATTAGAATCATCAAAAAGATAATTTATTTCAGTAATGCAATACATAGAGTAAAAGCATATATTATATAGATTCATTACAAACGGAGAGATCTATTTCAAGTGTTTATTTCTGTAAACGTTGATGATTATGGCTTACAGCCAATGAAAACTTAATAGTCATTATCTCAGAAAATTAGAATATTATATAAGACCAACTGAAATAATGATTTTTAACTCATAAATGTTGGCCTAATGAAAAGATAGTACAGTAAATGCATTCAATACTTGACCGAGGCTTCATTTGCATGAATTACTGCATCAATGCAGTGTTCATGGAGACAATCAGCCTGTGGCACCACTGATGTCTTATGGAAGGCCACGTTGCTTTGATAGCAGCCTTCAGCTCGTCTGCATTGTGGAGTCTGGTGTCTCTCATTTTCCTCTTGACAATTCCTCATAGATTCACTATGGGGTTTAGGTCAGGTGAGTTTGCTGACAAATCAAGCACAGTGATACTGTGGTTAGTAAACCAGGTGTCGGTACTTTTGCAGTGTGGACAGGTGCCAAGTCCTTCTGGAAAATGAAATTTTCATCTCCAAAAAGCTTTTTGGCAGCATGAAGTGCTCTAAAATGCCCTAGGAAAAGGGCAGTGCTGGTTTTGGTCCTGATGAAACATAGTGGACCTACCCCAGCAGATGACATGGCCATCACTGATTGTGGAAACGTCACACTAGACCTCAAGCAGCTTGGATAGTGGCCTCTCCACTCTTCCTCCATACTCTGTGGCTTTGATTTCCATTGACCTTTCGTGGCCGACATGTTTCAAAGGCCCCGGCCTTCTTTCTCAAGGTGCATCTTGTCAGTCTGACAGCTGAACATGATGCCGCACAGCCCCAACAACTCTCCGCCCACTCCACCACGTCACTGACCGCGTGACCAGTGACGCGAAGTCAGGTGAATGGAACACAGGGAAGTGCGCCCCTGAGGCCTTGGCGCGCGCTCCCTGCATCCTCCACCGACAGAAAGGAGGGATGCAAAATACACACACCACACGGAGAACTGACCAGGGGTACAGCAAGTCTAAGAACCCTTCCTTACAAGTGCTATTAGTAGATCTGCATACTAGTGGGGAATAAGCTACAGTTGTGGCCAAAAGCATTAACACCCTGCAATTCTGTCAGATAATACTCAGTTTCTTCCTGAAAATGATTGCAATCACAAATTCTTTGGTATTATTATCTTCATTTAATTTGTCTTCAATGAAAAAACACAAAAGAATTGCCCTAAAGCCAAATTAGACCGCGTTTTTTTTCGCGGCCACACCTGCCGCAAATGCCAAAACCGCACTTGCCGCACCTGCCGCAAGCCCGCCTATACATTGTATGGGGCTTGCCGCAACCATGACGCAAGTGCAGCCGGTATGCGGTAATCGCGGCAGATGCGGTTTTTTTCACCGCATCTGCCGCGATTTCAAATAAACGCTAGTGTGAAAGCACCGTAACTCAATGTAAACAGCCCATTTGTCAACATTATGTACATACTTCAAGCAGTAACATTATGGAGATTGCCGTCTAATTGCCGTACCAAAAAAGTAAATTACCATATTGCTAAGTTTCTGGAGTATTAGAGGAAGTCCCAAGCAAGCACATTGCTAAGTTTCTGGAGTATTAAAGGAAGTCCCAAGCAAACATGGACAATACTGTTTTGCAGTAAGGCTACTCAGATGTTTTGGTGCAAGGTCTTAACTAGTATTTACCAAACCAGCCCCCTAAATGTGACGTCGGTAATGACATTTTAATCAAGCTTACACAAGGCATGGAAGGTGATTCAAACATCATCTGCAGTGAATGGCACCTGAGAGCAGCAGATCACGCGGCGAATAACAATGTCTACAGATGGAGACTTTTCTTTAAATATATGGACATAAGCAAAATGCTGAGCTCACATTTTTGCTGGCAGATGATGGCTATACAATTCATCAATCATCTGCCTGTAACAGGCATACATGAAGCAGTGCTCCAGCTTTGGCTGTTGACTTGTTAAATGTTGCTCTTTGGTCACCTTCCAGATATGTTAACTATATATTCTCTGAAATGCTCTGCCAAAAAATATACCGTATATACTCGCGTATAAGCCGAGTTTTTCAGCCCAAATTTTGGGCTGAAAAGTCCCCCCTCGGCTTATATGCGAGTATATACGGTAATCTATGTGCAGCAGCAGCCCCCGGAGGTATACAGGCCCCCCATCAAGCTCCACGGACCCCCCCCCTTGCGCGGCAGCCTGTAAGGGAAAATCATACTTATCAGTGTCCCGCGCTGTCCCGCCGCTTGCCGACATCACGATTCCGGGCTTCATTCCGCGTCTTCTGCACTTCCTGTGGTCGCGGGAATGACGTCATTGCCCGCGACCGCCGGAAGCCGGAAGTCGCGGATTGAAGCCCGGGATCGTGTGTCGGCAAGCGGCGGGACAGCGCGGGACACTGATAAGTATGATTTTCCTTTACAGGCTGCCGCGCAAGGGGGGGGGGTCCGTGGAGCTTGATGGGGGGCCTGTATACCTCCGGGGCTGCTGCTGTATACAGCCCCTGGGGCTGCTGCTGTATACAGCCCCTGGGGCTGCTGCTGTATACAGCCCCTGGGGCTGCTGGATACTACTACTGGGGCTGTATATACCTCTGGGGCTGCTGTATACTACCACTGGGGCTGCTGTATACTACCACTGGGGCTATATTTACCTGTGGGGCTGCTGTATACTACCACTGGGGCTGTATATACCTGTGGGGCTGCTGTATACTACCACTGGGGCTATATTTACCTGTGGGGCTGCTGTATACTACCACTGGGGCTATATTTACCTGTGGGGCTGCTGTATACTACCACTGGGGCTGTATTTACCTGTGGGGCTGCTGTATACTACCACTGGGGCTCTATATACCTGTGGGGCTGCTGTATACTACCACTGGGGCTGTATATACCTGTGGGACTGCTGTATACTACCACTGGGGCTCTATATACCTGTGGGGCTGCTGTATACTACCACTGGGGCTCTATATACCTGTGGGGCTGCTGTATACTACCACTGGGGCTGTATTTACCTGTGGGGCTGCTGTATACTACCACTGGGGCTCTATATACCTGTGGGGCTGCTGTATACTACCACTGGGGCTGTATATACCTGTGGGGCTGCTGTATACTACCACTGGGGCTGTATATACCTCTGGGGCTGCTGTATACTACACTGGGGCTGTATATACCTCTGGGGCTGCTGTATACTACCACTGGGGCTGTATATACCTCTGGGGCTGCTGTATACTACCACTGGGGCTGTATATACCTCTGGGGCTGCTGTATACTACCACTGGGGCTGTATATACCTCTGGGGATGCTGTATACTACCACTGGGGCTGTATATACCTCTGGGGCTGCTGTATACTACCACTGGGGCTGTATATACCTCTGGGGCTGCTGTATACTACCACTGGGGCTGTATATACCTCTGGGGCTGCTGTATACTACCACTGGGGCTGTATATACCTCTGGGGCTGCTGGATACTATCACTGGGGCTGCTGTATACTACCACTGGGGCTGTATATACCTCTGGGGCTGCTGTATACTACCACTGGGGCTGTATATACCTCTGGGGCTGCTGTATACTACCACTGGGGCTGTATATACCTCTGGGGCTGCTGTATACTACCACTGGGGCTGTATATACCTCTGGGGCTGCTGTATACTACCACTGGGGCTGTATATACCTCTGGGGCTGCTGTATACTACCACTGGGGCTGTATATACCTCTGGGGCTGCTGGATACTATCACTGGGGCTGCTGTATACTACCACTGGGGCTGCTGTATATACCTCTGGGGCTGCTGTATACCACACTGCTGGGGGCTGTATACCTGTGCTGGGGTCCACCCTCGGCTTATACACGAGTCAATAGGTTTTTCCAGATTTTTGGGGCAAAAGTAGGGGGGTCGGCTTATACACAGGTCAGCTTATACACGAGTATATACGGTACTTGGCTATTGTGCTGCCAGGTTCTGATTCATCTGATTTGTGCTACCTGTGGTTTGGGTAATGTGCAGGTTCTCTTTAAATGTCTATTTTTTTCTGCAATATTCTAATTGTTAAAGAGAACCTGTCAGGTCCCATAAACCCTCTAAACTACAAACAGGCACATATATGGACCAAAATTCTCTGCCTAACCATACCTGCCTACTGTTATTCTCACAATCCAATGTAGAAAAAAAAATGATTTATAATGCTAATTTTCCCTATGCTTACTAGGCCTTTGACTAGTCGAGAGGGCATTGTTTCCCTTGACTAGTCTGCTCTCTTTCCATGTTATCACACCCCTGTGGGCATAATAACATCATTTTCAGGAACTGACGTCCCCATCAGCTCATTTAAATTTTACGTCTGTTGCAAGCAGCATCAATGCGCCTTTGTAGCTTGGTCACGCCCACAAAGGTGTGATAACATGGAAAAAGGGCAGATTAGTCAAGGGAAACAACACTCCCTCAACTAGTCAAAGCCCTAATTAGCATAGGGAAATGGAGAATTATAAATAATTTTTTTCCACATTGGATTGAGAGAATAGCATTACAGATGGATGGTTAGATAGGAAATTTCGGCCTAGACATGTGTCTGCTTGTAGTTTAGAGGGCATTTTAAACATATATTTTAAGTCTCAAAATCTAATATATATTTAATAGAAAGAAATTAGTATCCACATGATGTTATTCATGGAGGTGTTGCATACATTCATACTTTGCTGCTGCAGTCCCTAAAATCTCATCTAAAGAATTAACTTCAATTTAATATGGATTAGAATGTTTCATTATTGATGAAAAGTCATCTTTTTCTTAATCCAAGAAAGTCCTTGTTAATGATGGCCAGTATTTCTATTTGCCTCTTATATACAACATAATATAGAGACCACATTATAGCCTGTTTCCTTATTTACATACATCCAGAGGGTGCTCTTGATGAACAAACTAATGGTTTGGAGGGGGTTGACTTGGGAGTATGATTAAAGTAGAAACCTAAAAATCAATAGTGAATCTGAGTGTGTGATTGTTATATCACAACTGTTTAACAGATGCAAAAAAAGACTACTCACCCAGAAAATGTTCTGTTCACAAGTATGTCATTTAAAGTGGCCGAAAGTAGAAATGAAACAATTTGCCATTAACTTAAGGAACTGCTAAGAGAACAATCATTACAGGATTATTATGCATATCCCTATTTTTGAAAAATATTGAAGAAGTAAACTTTTAGGCTATAAATACTTAAATTTGTATGACTTTATACTTCACATATTAGTGGATGATGGAGCTACAATGACAGAACTCACAATGTTGCTATATCATCATAGTAGCTGGGTATTATACAGTGAAGGAAATAAGTATTTGAACCCTTGCTGATTTTGTAAGTCTGAACGGACTGTGCAGCAAGGTGCCTCTTAAAGGGGCAGTGTAAAAATAAGAATCAATGAAAACATAAGGTTTTTAAAAACCTGTAAAAAATAAAAAAATAAAAAAAAGTTCAAATCACCCCCCTTTTCCCCCAATCACAATAAAAGTATATAAAAAAAATACACGTTTAGTATCGTCGCGTTCAGAATCGCCCGATCTATCATCGTATTAAATCCGTTAATGAGAGCCGTAAACTCTGTAACGGAAAAAATGGTCCAAACGGCAAATTTCCGTTTTTTTGGTTGCAGCGTTATTGCTATAAAATGCAATAGCAGGTGATCAAAACTGCGCATCCCCCCAAAAATGATATCATTGGAAACATTAGCTCAAGACGCAAAAAATAAGCCATCACCCAGCCCCAGATCCTGAAAAATGAGGACGCTACGGGTCGCAGAACATGGAGCAAAAAGTCCGTTTTGGTTTTTTTCAAACTTCTGAATTTTTTTTCACCACCTAGATACCAATAAAGGTATACATGTTGGGTGTCTACGAACTCATACCGAAGTGAGGCATCACCCCGTCACATCGGTTTTACTATATAGTGAACATGGCGACTAAAATACCCAAAAAACAAACGTGTCATTGCACTTTTTTTGCAATTTCACTGCATTTAGAATTTTTTTGCAATTTCCCTGTACACTATATGGTAAAATAAATTATTGCATATGAAAGTACAACTCGTCCCACAAAAAAAAGCCATCATATGTCTATATTGACGGAAAAATAAAAAGGTTATGGCTCTTGGAAGCAGGGGAGCAAAAAACGAATATGAATAACGAATAACCCCTTCATGACCCGGGAATTTAAGACAGCTGTCTTAAATTGTCACCTATGTAAAAGTCTCCTGTCCACACACTCAATTAAAGAGTCAGACTGTAATCTCTACAACATGGGCAAGAGCAAAGAACTTTCTAAAGATGTCAGGGAAAAGATCCTAAAACTGCACAAGGCTGGAATGGGCTACAAAACCATAAGTAAGATGCTGGTTAAAAAGGAGACAACTGTTGGTGCAATAGTAATAAGATGGAAGAAATACAAAATGAGTGTCAATCGACATCGATCTGGGGCTCCATACAAAATCTCATCTCATGGGGTATCCAAGATCATAACAAAGGTGAGAGATCAGTCTAAAACTACACAGGGGGATCTTGTTATTGATCTCAAGGCAGCTGGGCCCACTGTCACCAAGAAAACCATTGATAACACATTACAGCATAATGGATTAAAATCCTGCAGTGCCCGCAAAGTCCCTGAGCCCAAGAAGGCACATGTGCAGATCCATCTGAAGTTTGTCAATGAACACCTTGGTGATTCTGAGAATGATTGGGAGAAGGTGCTGTGGTCAGATGAGACAAAAATTTAGCACTTTTGCATTAACTCACCTTGCCGTGTTTGGAAGAACAGAAATGCTGCCTATGTCCCAAAGAACACCATCCCCACAGTCAAGCATGGTGGAGGAAACATTATATTTTGGGGGTGTTTCTCTGCTAAGTTCACAGGACTACTTCACTTTATCAATGGGAAAATAGATGGAGCCATGTACTGTAAAATCCTGAGTGACAACCTTCTTCCCTTCGCTGGGACTTTAAAAATGGGTCGTAACTCGGTCTTGTAGCATGACAAGGCCCCAAAATATGCAGCCAAGGCAACAAAGGAAGTCATGGAGTGGCCTAGCCAGTCTCCAGACTTTAATCCCATTGAAAACATACGGTGGGAGCTGAAGCTCCGAGTTGCAAAGTGACAGCCTCAAAATCTTAATAATTTAGAAAAGATTTGCAAAGAGGAGTGGGCCAAAATTCCCCTGACATGTTTGCAAACCTCATCATCAGCTACAAAAAAGTCTGATTGCTGTGCTTGTTAACAAGGGTTTTGCCACAATGTCTTGTTTGCCAGAGGGATCAAATATTTATTTCACTCGGCAAAATGCAAATACATTTACCATATATAATTTAGACAATGAGAGATAGAATATCAAATATAAAATACAGAAAATCACACTGTTAAAATTAACCTACCCTTAAAATGATAGACTGCTCATGTCTTTGTCAGTGGGCAAACTTACAAAATCAGCAAGGGATCAAATAATTCTTCACTATATGGTGGCTGATATTTCTCAGCTGCAGTTTATACCATAAAAATATCTTTTCAACATGTATAGTCAATTATTCATCTTAGGCATTTACACTCCTCAAAATTGAAATTGCAAAAAAAAAGGGAAAGGAAAACTTATGAAGTTTTGAAAATCCCAGAATTGGTAAGCATGTTAATAATATGCAATAATTCAAAATGAAAAGAAAATTTTCAAAACATCTCAGTTTATTCAGTATCAGCACCACATTCAGAAACATACACATTGCCATGCCTTATCTACTATAAATAAAGTCAGGAGGAATATTCTACCATGCTGAATGCACTTGTACATGCAAATCATCAAGATGTAATGCTGGCACTTTGCAAAGACCACCGACTGTCGTCCCAGATATGCTAAATGGACATAATTTCGGAGACACTACAGGTAATGGTAGCCCATTTAGGTAACTCAAGCTGCTCACATTAGCATGATCAAGTGGCCAGGCTTGTCGTAAAACGACTTTTGGGAGACTACTTTCCGCCTTGAAGGCCTTTTAATGTTCTTGTGGTCTCCAAACCAGGGGCGTTGCTAGGGTAAGAAAAAATTCAGCGCCCACAAGGTATATGTTTTGTAGCCAAGAACCAACAAATGTAACACCACAACATAACTCTCTGACTACAGATAAGGTAGTAGTTGTCACCCGCAGTCCTATGTAACCCCACAAAACACAGTGATAATTCTCAGTACAGATAATGTAGTAGAAGTGACCTGTAGTCCTGTTTAACACCACATATAACTTACTGAGCACTCTCTGGAAACAGATACTGTAGTAGATGTCACCTGCAGTCCCATGTAGCACCACATATAACAAAGTGATAACTCTCTGAGTACAGATAATTTATATGTGCAGCCTTATTTAACGCCACAGTGATATCTTATACATTATCTGTAATCAGTTATCACGTGAAGTCCTGTGTAACGCCACAGATAATACAATGCTAACCAATTACTGATAAGGTACAGTTGTGGCCAAAAGTATTGACACCCCTACAATTCTGTCAGATAATACTCAGTTTCTTCCTGAAAATGATTGCAATCACAAATTCTTTGGTATTATTATCTTCATTTAATTTGTCTTCAATGAAAAAACACAAAAGAGAATGAAGCGAAAAGCAAAACATTGATCATTTCACACAAAACTCCAAAAATGGGCCAGACAAAAGTATTAACACCCTCAGCCTAATACTTGGTTGCACAACCTTTAGCCAAAATAACTGCGATCAACCGCTTCCGGTAAATTTAATGAAATTTTATGAATGTGAACTGGCAAAGCCAACAATTACCGGCTTGCCAGAAATATAGCGATTAACCCCTGAACTACCAATGAATTATGGCACCATGTCTCTAGGGAAGGGGGTAACTCCCTGGAGACATGATGCCAACATACTTTGCACACATTAACCCTTTATTATCGGGGTTATTTACTGCATATGCAGCATTTGTGCTGATATGCCGCACAGATGCTGCATATGCAGTTTAACCCCGAAAAAGACAAATAGGTGCCCAACAGCTGGGTGTTTATTAATCATCTTGCACCACTGATACAGCGGTGCAAGATGATTCATTACTGTACTGGGAAACCAGCACATTCATACTCTGTGGCTTTTACAGCCGCGGAGTTTGAATATGAATCAATATTAGTTCCCACTGATTACTGTTCATTTTAAAAAGGGGCTAAGGGTGTGCATCAATCCCAGCGCACCACTTAATTTCTCTTTAATTCTTTTTTCCAGAATAACCAGCAAGAGCCATCTGGGACCACTCTGAGTCATCAGAGATAAGTGGGGGGCAGAAAAAATCATCAGATAGCAACTCCCTGCTTGTTAGTGCTTATAAGGGTTGCTCGCTCCAGTGGTGTAACCAAAGTCCAATGGCACCTGGTGCAAAATTTATACCTGGGCCCACACCCCCCACCCCACCACACACACACACAATGGTCAGATGTATGGACCCATGTATCATTCTAAATCCTATTAAGACTTATGAATTGCCACCCCACTCTCCCTTCATTATGTAGTAATACCCCCATCCTGTTATTTCTGTCACCTTCCTGGTATACATGTCACCATCCTGACATACAGTGTTGGCTAAAAGTATTGACACCCCTGAGATTCTGTCAGATAATACTCAGTTTTTTCCTGAAAATGATTGCAATCACAAATTCTTTGGTATTATTATCTTCATTTAATTTGTCTTCAATGAAAAAAATTGTCCTAAAGCCAAATTGGATATAATTCCACACCAAACATAAAAAAGGGGGTGGACAAAAGTATTGGCACTGTTAGAAAAATCATGTGATGCTTCTCTAATTTGTGTAATTAACAGCACCTGTAACTTACCTGTGGCACCTAACAGGTGTTGCCAATAACTAAATCACACTTGCAGCCAGTTGACATGGATTAAAGTTGACTCAACCTCTGTCCTGTGTCCTTGTGTTTACAACATTGAGCATGGAGAAAAGAAAGAAGACCAAAGAACTGTCTGAGGACTTGAGAAACCAAATTGTGAGGAAGCATGAGCAATCTCAAGGCTACAAGTCCATCTCCAAAGACCTGAATGTTCCTGTGTCTACCGTGCGCAGTGTCATTTAAAGCCCATGGCACTGTTGCTAACCTCCCTAGATGTGGACAGAAAAAAAAAAACTTGACAAGAGATTTCAACGCAAGATTGTGCGGATGGTGGATGAAGAACCTTGACTAACATCCAAACAAGTTCAAGCTGCCCTGCAGTCCGAGGGTACAACAGTGTCAACTCGTACTATCCATCGGCGTCTGAATGAAAAGGGACTGTATGGTAGGAGACCCAGGAAGACCTCACTTCTTACCCCGGGACATAAAAAAGCCAGGCTGGAGTTTGCCAAAACTTACCTGAGAAAGCCTAAAACGTTTTGGAAGAATGTTCTCTCTTTTTGGGCAAAGGCATCAACACAGAGTTTACAGGAGAAAAAAAGAGGCATTCAAAGAAAAGAACACGGTCCCTACAGTCAAACATGGCAGACGTTCCCTGATGTTTTGGGGCTGCTTTGCTGCCTCTGGCACTGGACTGCTCGACCGTGTGCATGGTATTATGAAGTCTGAAGACTACAAACAAATTTTGCAGCATAATGTAGGGCCCAGTGTTAGAAAGCTGGGTCTCCCTCAGAGGTCATGGGTCTTACAGAAGGACAATGACCCAAAACACACTTCAAAAAGCACTAGAAAATGGTTTGAGAGAAAGCACTGGAGACTTCTAAAGTGGCCAGCAATGAGTCCAGACCTGAATCCCATAGAACACCTATGGAGAGATCTAAAAATGTTAGTTTGGAGAAGGCACCCTTCAAATATCAGGGACCTGGCGCAGTTTGCCAAAGAAGAATGGTCTAAAATTCCAGCAGAGCATTGTAAGAAACTCATTGATGGTTACCGGAAGCGGTTGATCAGTTATTTTGGCTAAAGGTTGTGCAACCAAGTATTAGGCTGAGGGTGCCAATACTTTTGTCTGGCCCATTTTTGGAGTTTTGTGTGAAATGATCAATGTTTTGCTTTTCACTTCATTCTCTTTTGTGTTTTTTCATTGAAGACAAATTAAATGAAGATAATAATACCAAAGAATTTGTGATTGCAATCATTTTCAGGAAGAAACTGAGTATTATCTGACAGAGTTGCAGGAGTGTCAATACTTTTGGCCAACACTGTATATGATCGCTGTCAGTTATAAATGTCCCCCATCCAAGTATATATGGTCCTCATCCGGGGCCCATTCTGGAATAAAAGTCCTCATCCTGGTGTATAGGTCCTCCATACTGGTATATAGGTCCTCCTACTTGTATACATGGTCCCCATCCAGGTATATATGTCCTCCTCCTGATATATATGGTCCCCCTCCTGGTATAAGAATCACCCAGGGTAGTATGGGAACTCGGGTATCAAGGCCCTGCTGTAGTTGAGATGTCACTGGTGGCCTTCCCAGACCCGGGACCCAGGTGATCAATTGAAAAGGGGGTTAGGAAATGGTGATGAGGAAAAATATATAAACGTTTGTCGTGACGCCACCTGCAGATTCTGGTGATGGGCACCAGCGCCGGTTCAGACCTCCGGGGAAGATGACACTGCAGCTTGGATGGAGCAGTTCCCTGCAGGTGGAACCGAGTTCCCGGGGCAGACCAGCACTGATGGTGGTGGTGCTGGATGTGGAGATGATCTGTGGAGCAGTGCAGTAGACGAAGAGACACACAAAGGCTGTCAGTCTACACGGGTACTTTACTCTGTAAACCAGTTCAGATGGTAGTTTAGGTTACAGCACAAACAGTCTATAATCAGGTAGCTGGTCTGGTAGTCACAGAGATTTGCAAGGTCATTCAGCGGATCCCATATTATACTCTCTTTTGACGATCCCGTGCCCTGCTGCTAAAACCTGCCCCGGAACAGCCCTCTTGTACACCAGGCCATTTGGGGTGCTGTGAGATTCCCTCCTTTCTCTCTCTGAAGGGGCTCGACCTTTGATGGGCGATCCTGGCTGTACTTTGCAAACAAAGTGTCAGTGTTGATGAACTGACCAGTGTCGACCGGTGTAGACGGCTCAGGGGCTGAACACCCGGCACCGTATCCTCGGAGCCGGTACTCTGTTAGGTGGACCAGGGTTCCCCCAGAGTATGGGTGCTCCTATATGGAGTCTCCTCTTTCTGTTCCTGGGCTGCCTCTTCTCTAGGCCCCCTCCCTGGGAGTCTCCTTCTCTCGCTCGGAAGCTCCCCTCTCCTTCGCTCCTCAGTGCAAACTAGAACTCCACTGTGTGACTTCCCTCTTCCCCTAACTCTTACCCCTAGGGACTAGGCTCCAACCATTTGCCTAGGCTCGAGTGTGGGAGTGCTGGGGTGGGATCCACTTACAAAACCTTACTCCTCCCTATGACAGGAATAACTGCACACTCTTTTGTGGGTGCAGTACCCCTACTGTGGTGCACTGACCAGTGGGACGTCACATATATATGGTCCCAATCCTGGTATATATGGTCCTCCATCCTGGTATATAGGGTCCCCCATTCTGGTATATATGGGGCGATACTGATTTATAGGTCCCCCATCCTGGTATGTATGTTCTCATCATAATATTTAAGTCCCTCATCCTAGTATATATGGTCCCCATCCTGGAATATGGGGTGTGTTTTATGGTAAGATGCATCTAATTATCTGAAAAATATGCTACTTTATTGGTAACTTATGTTCCTCTGATGGGAAAATGGTTATTTTGGTGAATGTAGTACACAGATTTGGGCAGATTTCTCTACATGATGCTCATACTTTATATTGAATAAATCAAGATTTTTTAAAAATGTTTATATATTTTCATATTTTGCTTATGATTAATATGTTTATACTGTGATTTCCATCATACCAAGACATTTCCTTCATGGTATTGCCATTACCATGTTGAGGAGAGTAGATTCGGAATATGTGATATTCGGTGGTCTTTACTAGTGATGGGCGAATCCTAAATTACTCGGAATCGCTTGACTCTAGCGAGTCCGAGCCCAGGACTCGCTACTCGTTGCGAGTCTAGCGAGTCCAATGTTAATGAATGGGGAAGCGAGTAATAGCGAGTAGTGTGAGATTTACAAATCGCAGATGTGTCTCGGAAGCTTCAGCCTGAAGCAATCCTAGTTTTGTCATTTATTTGCATTGCTCGTTTACTTTGTAAGTAATCGCTGACTCGCACAGATAAGAGTCCTCTCTCCTCTGTGCTGGCTGCCAGCTCCAGGGTCCTAGAGCCTGCCTGCTGCCTGATGTAGCAGTGCTGAGATTGTTCTCAGTCTGCTCATTCTCTGTGTACAGACATGAATGTCTGTGCACAGAGATGATGTAGCAGAGCTGAGATTGTTCTCAGTCTGCTCATTCCCTGTGCATAGAGATCTATATCTATACACAAGGGATGTAGCAGAGAGGACATCGCGTTTTGGACTGCGTCGGACGGAAGAGGATTTTTTTAATTAAAGATGGAGTCCCTAATGGCTTTTTTTTTTATTTCTAATAAAAATTTTTCTTTGTGTTGTGTTTTTTTTAAAACAATTTAATAGAAATTCATGGCGGTCATGTCTAATATTGGCGTGACCACCATAAATTTCGGGCTTAGGGCCAGCTGATAATACAAAGCTGGCCCTAACCTCTTTATTACCCAGCGTGCCACCGCTACCAGGGCCGCTGGAAGAGCGGGGTTCAGCGTCAGAGGATGGCGCTTCAATGAACGCGCCATCTTCTGGGGCGGCTGCGGGCTGCAATTTGCAGCGGGGGGTGCCCAGAAAGCTTGGGCATCCCTGCGCTGCGGATTCCAGCCCCCAGCTGCTTAGCTGTACCTGGCTAGACATAGAAATTGCGCGGAGCCCCACGCATTTTTTTTAAATTATTTCATGAAATTCTGAGATTCTGACTCTGACTCTGAGACTCTGACTCTGAAATTCATTAAATAATTTTAAAAAAATGCGTGGGGCTCCGCGCAATTTCTATGTCTAGCCAGGTACAGCTAAGCAGCTGAGGGCTGGAATCCGCAGCGCAGGGATGCCCAAGCTTTCTGGGCACCCCCCGCTGCAAATTGCAGCCCGCAGCCGCCCCAGAAGATGGCGCGTTCATTGAAGCGCCATCCTCTGGCGCTGAACCCCGCTCTTCCAGCGGCCCTGGTGGCGGTAGCACGCTGGGTAATAAAGGGGTTAATACCAGCTTTGTTATACAAGCTGGTATTAAGCCCGAGATTCTTAATGTCAGGCCACGTTTGACCCAGCCACTAAGAATCTCCAATAAAGGGTTAAAAAAACACAGAGAAAAATTTTTATTTGAAATAAAAAAAAAAGCCATTAGGGACTTCATCTTTAATTAAAAAAATCCTCTTCCGTCCGACGTAGTCCAAAGCGCAATGTCCTCTCTGCTACATGCACAGGGAATGAGCAGACTGAGAACAATCTCAGCACTGCTACATCATCTCTGTGAGCAGGCAGGTTCTAGGACCCTGGAGCTGCACAGAGAAGACAGCTGGACTCGGCTCGCAAAGAAACAGCAGTTACTTTGCGAGTTTCCCTGCTATCACTGGCACAGTAGCCAGTGATTACTCGCGAGTCTAATGCAAACAATGGCAATCCTAGTTTTGTCAGCGTTTCTGACAAAACTAGGATTGATATTGATTTGCATTGGACTCGTGCGAGTCATCACTGGGAAACTCGCCGAGTAGCGAGTCCTGCGAGTCCCTTACTACTCGCCGAGTAACGAGTCCTAGCGAGTAGATTCGCCCATCCCTAGTCTTTACTCTTCTATGTTGGATCCCTTCACTAGGGTTTGGATTCTTTTACAGGGGAAACACCAGATAACAATAATGCAAGTACCTTTCAGTCTCTCACTATAGTTACTACAGACTATACATTTGTTGAGATGGGAACAAGTATCAAATCATTAGCAGAAACGGAGATTAAATAAGAAGTTGAATAAAAAAAAAAAACAAGCTACGAGACAAGGAAGAAATCAGAGATGAAGTCAAGATACCATGAGTGATTATAGAGGAGAATGCTGGAGAGGGAGCACAGAAAGTCAGAGTGAAATATACATTGGCTGGTGTAGGATGCATCTGATTGGCATGATTTTACTTAACTCTACATTTATCGTTTCTGAGTTTAAATCCATGAAAAATTAACTGCGTTTAATCTGTCTGCTTCCATTTTTTCTCATCCATTTTTAAAACCTGTAGTAAGCCGTTTGATTTTTTTTCCATTGACATCTAGAAATGGACCAGTTAAAATGGATGAAAAATAAATACAAAACTGATTTAAATTCATTTCTTTGCTTTTTCATCAATTTTGACAGGTCACCATAGACTTAGGGAGTAAATCTAATCCATAAAATTGGAATCAGGATAGGACACATTCTGAGTTCACAGAATGGACACATAGGGTTTGTTTTTTACTGGTGTATTAACAGATCAATGAAACTCTATGGATCCGTGTTCTGTCCATTTAAAAAAAAATAATGGCACGATGACATGAATAAAGGATGCAGGAATGTGAAGTAAACAATGACCTCCTAGTTCTTAAGCAGTCATGTGTCTCTGACAATTCTTATAACATACAGTACCATATTTTTTGGACTATAAGATGCACTTTGTTTCCCCAAACGTTTTTGGGGAAAGTGGGGATGTGTCTTATAGTAAAAATGTACATGCTTTCTGATCTGTGGGGGGGCGGAGGCTTTGGAGCAGTCACCGGAGACTGGAGCAGGCTGCAGCTTCAGCCCATGATCACATGCGCCTGCTCATTAGGTTATGTAATATTCACTGCACTCTCCACTGAATATCAAATTAGCTTAAATGACTGGGATCATGATCACTGGCCACGGCTGCAGCTGCAGGTGATCATGTGTCTGAATATTCACTGTGCCCCACACATCATCATTGACATGGGGTTCAGTGAATATACTGGAGGATCATACTCACCCCTTCCATCGTTCCTTCCTGCAGCAGTGCCAGTGATGTCTTGTCTGATGCCGAACGCAGTGCTGATCAGTGAGTAGAACAAGCGCTGGGCAGTGATGTCATCACTGTGCACACGGCTCACACACTGATCAGCATTTGGCATGAGAAGACAGGAGGACATTGCTGGCACTACTGCAGGAGGAAGCGATGGATGGTTAAGTATGATCATTTTTTTTTTTTAAAGTGATGGGAACCCATGTACCAGGATGGGGGAATCATATGTACCAGCATGGGGGAATCTTAGATTACTAGGATGGGGAGAATCATATGTACCAGCATGGTGGAATTGAAGACTACAAGGATGGGGGATCATAGATTACCAGGATGGCGGAATCATATGTACCAGTATGTGGGAATCATACTTACAAGGAAGGGGGATCATAGATTAACAGGATGGGGTGAATCATATGTGCCAGCATGGGAGGGATCATATATTTCCAGGATGGGGGATTATATATTACCAAGATGGGGGTGGATCATAGATTACAGGATGGGGGGGATGATATATATATACCGTATATACTCGTGTATAAGCCGAGTTTTTCAGCCCAAAAATTGGGCTGAAAAGTCCCCCCCTCGGCTTATACACGGGTCAATACGGTAATCCTATGATGGGAGGGGGTGCGGGGGGTGGGGGGGCACTGCGCAGTATGTCTTACCTTGTCCCCCGTTTTGCAGTGCCTTCCGGTGTCCTCCGTGCTCCGTTCCCGGTCTGCTGTGCCTTGTGGTTCCTCCTGCTTCGGTTCCATCATCGGTGCTGGGGCCGCCATCTTCCTTCTTCCCTCCGCCCCCGGCCAGTGATGTCAGAGCAGGCCGCGCTGTGATTGGCTAGCACCCGTGATCACATGTCACAGGTGCTAGCCAATCACAGCGCGGCCTGCTCTGACATCACTTGCCGGGGGCGGAGGGAAGAAGGAAGATGGCAGCCCCCAGCACCGATGATGGAACCGAAGCAGGAGGAACCAGAAGGCACAGCAGACCGGGAACGGAGCACGGAGGACACCGGAAGGCACTGCAGAACGGGAGGACAATGTAGGAAGCTGTGTGTATGTGTGTGTGTGTATATATGTGTATGTGTGTGTATGTGTATATATGTGTATGTGTGTGTGTGTGTATATGTGTGTATGTATGGGTATGTGTATGTAAGTAGGCTGGCTGCCAATATAAGCCATACCACTGGGGCTGCTGTATATACCTCTGGGGCTGCTGTATACTACCACTGGGGCTGTATATACTTCTGGGGCTGCTGGATACTACCACTGGGGCTGTATATACCTCTGGGGCTACTGTATACTACCACTGGGGCTGTATATACCTCTGGGGCTGCTGGATACTACCACTGGGGCTGTATATACCACTGGGGAGGCTGCTGTATACCACACTGCTGGGGGCTTCATACCTGTGCTGGGGTCCACCCTCGGCTTATACACGAGTCAATAGGTTTTCCCAGATTTTGGGGCAAAAGTAGGGGGGTCGGCTTATACACGGGTCGGCTTATACACGAGTATATACGGTATATATATTTATATATATATATATATACATACCAGGATGGGAGCCCACATACCAGGATGGGAGACACAGATACCAGGATGAGGGGATCACATATACAAGGATGGGGGATGTATATACCTTGTGAGGCACCGCCGGCATGGTCCCCATGGCCGGGGTGCATCACATGCAGAATCAGGGTATGATCCTGTTCACACTGGCTGGTCTTATAGTGGGTGACGCTGTGTGAACCTATCTGGAACACAAGGAGTTAAAAGTGATAGTGTGTGCTGTAAAGCTGTAACAATCATGAGACTAGTGAGCGGCTGTGAGTGGCTCATGAGATCGATGAGGCCCGGAGGAATGTAATGGGTGCGGATTGCTGACAGCCCAGGTGGGTGTGTCAGGTGGGTGTGTCCTGAGTAATAGCAGCCCAGCTAGATGAGTCAGTGTGGGAGTGGCAGGCACGATAAGAGCCTGCAAGCTGATTGAGTGAGAGATTCATTATCAATCAGAGATCAGCCTGAGAGCATGTGGGCTGGATCATCAGCCTGAGTGCAGAGCAGTCCAAGGCTCTGTGTGCATGAAATGATGGGAGCATGCTAGCTCCATGCCGGTGCCTAGGACCGAGGTCGTGACAGCTCCTGGAGTGGGGAAGCTGTGGCTGAACCCGGTGGATACTGGTCCAGGCGTGTGGTTGAGACATGTCCGGGAAAGGAGCCCTTGAGGACGCTGGATACCCATGACCCAGGTAGCGAGACCCGGATCCGTGCCCGGTAAGAAAAGCAGTTCCTGAATGCTTGTGTGAACTTTGCACCTTGTGTGTAAATCATGCCAGGTGAGCGTAGCCGCCATTAGGTCCAGTGAAGGACCTGTTGAACCTTATAAGTATTGTATGGCTTTTTAAAAGACCCAGCGAGTGAATGTAGCCCTATAGGGGAAGATGTATGAAGTGTGCCAGGCGGGCATAGACCGCCCTTGGGACCGACTCAGTGTAGTCAGTTAAAGGTCCTGATGAACCGGAATGTATATAGCCCTTCGGGAGGTGATTTTATGAAGTGTGCCAGGCAGGCATAGACCGCCCTTGGGACCGACTCAGTGTAGTCAGTTAAAGGTCCTGATGAATCGGATTGTATGTAGCCCTTCAGGAGGCGATTGTATGTAGCCCTTCGGGAGGCGATTTTATGAAGTGTGCCAGGCGGGCATAGACCGCATTTGGGTCCGACTCAGAGCAGTCAGTTAAAGGACCTGATGAACCGGAATGTATGTATGTAATAGAGGTCAGATGCAGGGGTTAATAGGGCTCCTATAGGAGGGTAACAGATGGTTGTCCCGGATACTAAGGTTTGCCAATCCCTGTTCTGAACCCAGATGTGCCACAGTCCATGGATGTCTATATGATGGGCTGTGAGCGTGTGAATGGGCGCGTGTGGTCCATGGTGGCTTATAGGATGGATCACATATTGTATGTAAGAACCCGGTCAGGCTGGAGTCCTGATTCCGGGGTAGTATGAATCTGGGGAAATGAAGCCAGGTGGCTGGTTCCGCCATTGGGACCCATAGGGCCCGTTGATATGGTAACTGATTTATTGTTAAAGGAATGTGAAATGTAGATAGGCCGGAGGCCGTAGCCACCACGGGAGCGGTTGTTAGAGCTCCAATTGGGACAGAGAGGTTGTTAAAGGTCCCGGGTAACTATAAGACGTTATGTGCAATATAAGTGTTATGTAATGTTATATGTAAATGTATGGAGTATTTATGTATGGTGTTTATAATCAATGTGATATGTGTCAAACATGCTACCCGGGTTATGTTATTATATGTGAAAAAAAAACGGGTAGACATTGGTTAAATTATAAACACGTGTTCTTGTCGTTATGCAAGCGGGTTCCCCGGGTGCTACCTCACAACCTGTAATGGGCCCAAGATGGGGACATTAGTACAGAATTTGGGGACAATACCCCATAAGTGTCAGAAGCAGATTCCCACATTACAGTGCATCATGCCGTCATTTTTCGCTTAATTTTTTCCTCTATTTTCCCCCTCTAAAACCTGGGTACATGTTATGGTCTGGTGTGTCTTATAGTCTGAACATCTGGTACTTTGATTTTCAATATTGTAAAATATATATTAAGTTGTACAAAAACTATCTTAATGGCAAACTAGTTGTGGCAAAATGATAAAAAAAACAGTATTCAGGAATGAGGAAATCTCCAATAAGATGACTTTGACTTTCTACTTACACTACAACAGTATTACAGTGCCTTCACACTACACAAACTGCATTCATTCAAAGTTTGCATAATTTCTGTTTTCTACAACTTTCATATGCAAATTGTTTCTTTAAAGAGGAAGAAGATTTGAACTAATACCACTTATTAGAAGCAGCAATCCAAAAAGTCAATATCATCTCTTTCAATATAATGTAGGATAAATGCTGAATCAGAATCTCAGACTGCAGACCCAAGTATTGACACCTATCAGTGCAAAGTATGACATTCTATTTAGCTAGGTATAAGGCTTAGACTGGGATCTAATAGGTAAGGTTTTTGCTTATGTAAAGGGACATGTCAGGTCTGGCATATCAGTATGAGACACCTTGCAGTGCTCCTCTTGGAAATTAAATATGCAAATGGTCTCTTCAGAGAGGAAGAAAACCTGAACTCTAATGACACGTATTAGAAGTAGCAATTCTAAAAGTCAATATCAACACTTTAACAATCTTTGCCATATGATGTAGAATAAAATACAAACTAGAATTTTAATTTTTAGGCACCAGACATCTAATGGGTGTCACTATAGTTTAAGTTCTCTTTCTATCAGAAGAGACAATTTGCAGATTTAATTTCCCAGTGGAACAATGCAAGAAATTTAAGGCTGCGTTCACACATTTGAATATTTTGTTGTGCTTTTTTGCGCACGCTTTTTGATGCAATTTTTAGCCGCGCAAAAAAGCTCAACAAAATACACAGGGGCTTTTACACACTGCGCTTTCTTCACCCCACAAAGCACAGGTGATGTCACAGAGGGGAGGAAGAATCCTGGTTCCTCCTCCCCTCTGACATGTGTGACAGCCCCATTAGATTCCGCAGTGTATTAACATACACTGCGAAATCTAAATTAAATAAAGTCAAATGTATGAAAAATTATAAAAAATAAAATACTTACCCTCCGACATTTCGTCTCCTGGTCTCCGGTGCAGAGGCGATGTATCGTCCTGCCAGGACCTGCAGTGATGTCAGAGTCAGAGATACATATCACATGTCACATATCACATATATGTGATACATATCACATGACCGGAACGCCCTCTGACATTACCACAGGTCCTAGCAGGGCAATTCCAACGGCGGCTCCTGGCTCCCGGACACTGGAACACCCATCGGAGAGGTAAGTATTTAATTCTTTATTATTTTTAATGCATTTGTCTTTATTTAACTTTGATTTTGCAGTGTATATTAATACACTGCAAAATCAAATGGGCGGTCACAGGTGTCACAGAGGGGAGGAGGAAGCAGGATTCTTCCTCCCCTCTGTGACATCAGATACAGCAGCCCTCACCCTTATAGGAAAAAGCGCCGGTGCTGCTGCGTAAAGAATTGACAAGGTCATTCTTTTTACGCAGGTGCCTTTTCCTATAAAAGCGCAACGTATTTTTACGGACTGTCTGCACGGCAAAGTGAATTTCCCATTCACTTTGGTGGCAGACAAAAGACACATTGCATTTTTTGAAAAGCACAAAAAAGGGTGCAAAAATATACAATGTGTGAACGCAGCCTAAGTCTCCACATATTGGCATGCCAGACCTGGTATGTTATCTTTCAAAGAATCATAGCATGGTAGAGTTGGAAGGGACTTCCTTGGTCATCTGGTTCAACCCTTTGTTCAAAGCAGGATTCACTAAATCATCCCACATAGATATCTGTCCAGCCTCTGTGTAAAGGCTTCCATTGACGGAGAAACTCTGGCAGCATCCAGTTCCAGTCATTGATCACCTTCACTGTCAAAAAGTTTTTTCTAATATCTAATAGGTGTCTCCTCCCATTCAGTTTCATCCCATTGCTTCTAGTCTTTTCTTGTGCAAATGAGAATATAGCTGATCCCTCTATACAGTGTGACACACTTTCACAAGGAGAAATCTTACCTCTTAGATCTACAGTTTTCACTGACAGCTATCATCACAGAAAGCTAAAATAAGATTTTGCACACAATAAGAATCTAGTTATGTTGTAAAACTGGTTATGGCTTTCTACAATCTGTTGAATGTGATTATACAGGATTAGAAAACATTGCAAAATTCTAAAAACAGCACCATGGCTGTCCACTGGTTGTGTGTGGTATTGCAGCTCAGCTCTTTCGACATGGAGAGGTGTGACAATATTTTTAGAAAAAAGTAGAAGTGGTTTTTAAATTCTGAACATCCTATTTAAGGCATTATCTGTTACAGACAACCACTTCTCCTTAATAAGACATGTGTAAATAATTTAGATAATTCCGAGACCAGTGTTTTATCACTTGGGGACAAGAGGCGAGTTATTATATTTTAGCAGGTTTTATGTAATATTTTAGTTAATTTACATAAACATTGCATTATATCCATTAATATCAATTAATCAGGTATTGATAGAATTGATGTGTGCCGTGAGTTACTGGTTGTAAAGGGTCACTTTTTCTGGCTGTTTGGTAACAGTCCACATAACACTGTGACACATTAAAGTAAACATCCAGTGCAAGTTAACACATATCTATTTTAAAGACATAAAAGACATAAAAGCAAACATATCTAGTAAGTGTAAATGGCACACCCTTTGTAAAGTTAAACAGCATATTGAAATTATCATTCATATTATGCCAACATCAATGAAAATATATTCATCTGCTGAAAACATTCATTCTAAAATCTGGAATTATAATTAAAATCTACCTATTTTTCAATTTACTAATGCAAACCTGGGCAAAGTGCGGCCAGGGGGGCACATCTGGCACTATAGCTCACCTAGGAGAGCAAAAGGATGAAAAGCATGTTGGACCCCACCTGAAATCATGAATTTACCACACTATAGATGCAGACAATGGGGGAAACAATATTGGAGAAGATAATGATATATTTTCAGACCTGTCGGGTATCATACTATGTAGAGGAACTGTGAGGTCTATTAACTTCCAGGGGGATTTCAATATAGAACAAGAAGGGGTAATCAGAATGCGCTGCCGTACAATATAGAAGCCGATGATGCCATTATAGTGGTCAATGGTTGTGTTTCACAACCATATCAGGTGACCTGATCCATTATACTTTTATCACATTTTAATCGGATAAGACCCTATTGTGCTTAGCTTTCCTTTTAGTTTCTATATTTGGGGGAAGGATTCATACAGGCCACCAAACTGTGAAAGTGAATGTGAGGTTAATCATGCATGTGAATACTGTGGGATTCATTTAGGTGCACAGGGGCCCAAGATATAAAGGGGGCCCACTAACACCTCCAGAGCCCGTCAAATTATGCATTATGTTGAATTATTGGCCTGCAAAAGGACTGTGTATTGTTCTTGCATAGATGCTTTTTTCTGTCTGCATTTACTGCTGGGTCCACCATACTGTGTGTGGGGGGGTTAGGGTCATCATATTGAGTGCTAGTACTGTCGGGTCCATCATTCTGTGTCTAAGGTGGCTATTTTATTGTGGGAGATAGTGGGAGTCATGATACCATGGGGGGGGGGGGGGGGAGTGTCATCATACTGTGTGGGTGACTGTGGGGTCCATGATAATGTATCTGCTCCCTGGTGTTCACCCATCAAATACCCTACAAGAATTTATACTTTACTGCAGGGACTCCAAGAAGACATCTTTGGTGATGCAAGCGGAGGAAGGGAGCCAATCAGGCCAGAGTCAGATCTAGATAATCAGTAATCTAGGTCAAATGTAGAATCTAGATGAAGAATCAAAGAAAGCTAAATAAAGTCCATGAGCAGCAGAGTTCACAAATTAAAGGTAAAGAAGGTGAGATCAAATAGGAATAGGAAACCAGCATTTAATCTAAAAGAATAGAGATAAGGCAGCCCGGTCAAGAATCTAGCACCAGTTAGCAATGAATAAAATACAATAGTGACACTGGGTACAACCAACAAGAGCTAAAATAGGACACAAAGACCACTGTTACAACCCTGTACACATTTAGGAACTAACCTACTGAATACCGTCCCACCTCCCAATTGGCTATACAGATTGACACCTTAATTCGTCAGAGAAATTGTTCCTCAACCTAACACAGCAGCCAAATGCATTGAACAAATCAAATAGAACCAGGACAAACAAATGAATTTAAGTAAAAAAAATAACCTGTATTTGTAAGAATTTTCTGACACAGTGAATTTCAATTTTGACAATAACAGAAATGTATTAAGACATTTCAGCATTTATAAGCATTAGCATCTTTATAGAGATTTTATCATTTTAGTTAAATTTGCCTACGCAACCATCCTCATCATTTAAATCAAACGGCTTAGTCATATGTTGTGTCTAAAGCAAAATATTATTCACTTGTATAATTTAAAAGTCTCCTCCACAGTTCCTAAAACCTATATATTATACCTTCTCTCTACGTTTGAGGACCTCCTCTTCATTGCTGCAATGTGTAATAATGAGAGCATAGAAGGAGCGAGCTGAGATCCAAATCCAGGGTTAAAAATCAGGCAGATGTGAAATATTTTTGCAAATACACTCAATAAGATAAAGGATTTTCAAACACTTCTCAGCATCAAGATAATAGAAGATTTTTGATGAAGGATATCGAAAATTTAATTTAAAGAGGATATTTAAAGAGGACTTGTCACCCCTGGTGCTATGCTTACTGAATGCAGCGTGTCTGCTGCATTCAGGGAAGGGGTCCCCTTGTCTCTAGCCCCCTGTAAATTGTAAAAAGACTTTATAAAGTGTACAGATAAGGAGTCCGGAGGGACTCAGTAATGAGTCATCGCTGTTGCTGGTGTCCTTCCGCTTCCAGCCCTCTCCTGTTCAGCCACCTGTATGTGTCATTGCAGTTGCTGGTGTCCTCCCCGCCTCCAGCCCTCTCCATGCCACCTCCATTCCTCAGTGATGACACATGCAGGAGGCTGAACAAGAGAGGGCTGGAGGCGGGGAGGACACCATACAACAGGGATGACTCATTACTGAGTAAGTCCCTCCAGACTCCTTATCTGTACACTTTATAAAGTCTTTTTTACAACTTACAGGCTGAATAGAGACATGGGGACACCTTCCCTGAATGCAGCAGACATGCTGCATTCAGTACTGCAGGGGGTTGAACTCAGTTAGCACAGCACCAGGGGGGGTGACAAGTCCTCTTTAAATATCCTCTTTAAATTAAATTTTCGATATCCTTCATTCAAAATCTTCTATTATTTTGATGCTGAGAAGTGTTTGAAAATCCTTTAGCATAACACCAGGGGAGTGACAGGTCCTCTTTAACAAATTATAACATTCTAACCTGTTTATTCCTCAGCATAGTAGCTTTTTATCCATTCTTTTCCCACACCTTTGTTGAGATGCGGGGAGCAACAATTTCTGGTGCCAATTTTCTTATTGTTCATCTGGACATTTCAATTATTTTTCCTCTGTGGGCATGAACTTAAAGGAGATGTCTGGGATTTTTATAAAAAAAAATGTGCCTAAGCACTAACAGGTAGCTGCCATCTACCTACCTGCCTGTTATGCTTAGCGCCGTTCACCGCTGTTCACCCCCGCCACAAAGCGGCCACAGACCGCTCCTGCCATGGACAGCATGGTGGGGTAAAAAGAGAAGAGGTGGCTTTTCCGCTCTGTTCTGCGGAAGTTGGCACATAGCCAACTGATTGGTGGAGCCAGCTGTCAAATAGCATGATGTCGATTATGCGCCTATCTACAGACGGCAGAATCCACTCCCTCTGTAGATGTAACATCAGCGGAAGTGTCAAAAGGGCCGACAGGTCTCAAACTGCTCCGCGTCAGTGGTGAACGGCAGGTAATATACCTGCCTGTTAGTGCTTAGGCACATTTTTTTTTAATAGATCCTGGAGAACTACTTTAACCCACACGACAATAGAAATCATACAAAAGGTAGTGTTATAGGGGTTAAATAGTACATACCACATACTTAAATGCAAAACCTATAGAGAAGGTTTGAATTGTGCCAGTGTAATCATGTTTGACTTCATCTGTCTCATATGACTGACCTGACAATGGCTCCCTAATGACACTACGAAGAATGCCTGCAGTAGGTCTCCCATCCTCAGCTGCTTCTATTATGCTCACAATGATACTGCTGTCCATGTCCCTATCTAATAAATGAAAGTGCAAGGAGGGAATCATGACCCTAGCATGATCAAACTGACAATGTCTCCTATCCAGCACTTCCTATTATTAAAGTACTAGGATTCGGACACAGCATCATAATACGGCTATGTTCACACAGTGCGCTTTTTTTTACTCATTTTTACGCTGAGCTTTTCCACAAAAGCACACCTGCGTCTGCGTTTGCCGGCAAAGTGAATGTATAGTCACTTTTGCCGTACAGATGCTGGGTAAATATACGCCGCACTTTTATGGGAGAAAGCGTGCGCATAAAAAGAATCAACATGTCAACTGTCAATTACAGTGCAAGGTGGCAGAACCATTAAAAGAAGCACTTACCTGGAGCTTCTCAGAACTGCTCCCACGATGCTAGACTGGCATATGTGAATGAAATCAGAACAGGCCCTGCATTTGCACCTGATGCCACATATGCCTCGGCTTTACAGAACTGACTCTCACAGCGTCAGATCAGTATATTCACGAATGAAGGTGGGGCAGACCCATGCAGGTAAGTATTACTTTTAATGGTTCTGCTTTTTCTATGTTGGAGGCTGCTTGGCGCAACTTAAATGAAGTAAAAAATATTTAGAGTAGGACCGGCCTAATGAGATCCGCCTTGATATGGCAGGGTGGCTCAAAAAATTGATCAATTATTTGCCAAAAAAATCTCAATTTTTAATATATGTATACAGTTTGGAATTAATATGTGCAATCACACAATTTACATTGAATACTATCCTTTGGTAGTGTTGGTTCATCTCGTTTTACTGTAATACTGTTAGTGCAATTAGTGCGGTGTTGTTTATCTGAATATTTAGCTCTGTAACCCTGCCCACACCACTGATTGGCAGCTTTCTGCCCATATTCAATGCCTACAGAAAGCTGTAAATAAGTGGTGGGGCAGGGGTTTTACAGAGTTTATGAATATGCTAGATGCTGAACTACCTGGAAGCATTTTACCAGTCCTCTAGTGATATTCTTCTGCTCATAAAGTGATTTTGTCAAAACTGCACAAAGCATACGTGTAAGCAACATATCACTGAGACACTGTTTCAACAAAAAAGGTTTGCAGCATTTTGGAAGCAGCGTTTTGCCGCTGCATCCAAAACGCTGCGTGGTACAGTACAAGCACTGTGGATGGGATTTCTAGACACACCATGCCCCCTATTATTCTCCCAACCACAGCGTTATGTCATTTGTGGTGTGGATTTCTGGACTTCCGCACCTCTGTAGCATGTTAATTTAATACTGGAGTCAGAAGCGATCTCTAGCGGGAGCACGCAAGGAAAACCCGCCATGCACCCATCGTGAGTATAGGAAGGTTGCGGTCTCCCCGTGTTCACCCACGGGTTCCTGCAGGTCCGGAGGCTCTGTGTCCAACACACAGCGCCTCTGGATCGTAATCACAGCTCGAGACAGAATTTTGTATTCTCTTAACCAGTCTGCAGCTATTATAACATACATCACCATACTCCTCCCCAGGTAGAGAGCAGCTTTTCGACTGTGACTCTTTAATGACAGGTTACTATAGTAATATATGAATACAATGTGTCTGCTGCATCCAGTTACTGAGCTCAGTCCCTCTTTTCATGTAGATTCAATAAAAAAGCAGAATAGATTAGATGGGCGCCATAAACCTCAAGAGGCGAAGTTATGATAAAACAGGTTATTTAATATAATAAAAATTATACATTTTAAAACATTAATATAACATTAGTAACACTATGCGTTTTGGTTAAGAATTTCCCCCTTCATCAGATGTAGTTCTTGCACACAAATGCGGATATTTATACATGTTATGCAGACAAAACAATTAGAGGCAAATAGAAATGTGTCTTCAATCTTGGAAAGGAACATCAGAATGGTTGAAATTTTTAACCCCTTATTTTATGCTCCCTATTTGCTCATTGATATTAGTTTGAAACTAAAGAAAGAAAAGTGCTCTTAATCAGAGTGAATTTTCAATACAGATATTTAACCCTTCTGGTCTAAACGTGCCTAACTTGTATATCCAGAAGGATTTCCTATTGATTAATCTCAGATACCTATCTGGCCATTCAGGAATCTGTTCAATAATACTAAGTTTTAAACCTTCTGGATTTTTTGAGTTGTGCAGCAAAAATTTTTTGACACACCATGGGTCAAAACACCTAGTGTGACGTTGTGTCTATGTTTATTTAGCATAAAGTGTGCTACTTCTCATGTAGATGACACAAACTGATCAACAAGTGATTGGTTGCAGCAATTACCTGTGCTGAAATTGTGATGTCACCACTGCCGCCTCTGAACAAAAGTAGAGTCGTGGCAAAGAGGCAGTGTTGTAAAACCAAGCAGACCTGAGATTGTTTTAAGCAACTTTATTTTAAACAGTTAAAACCCTATGAAAAAAAAATATTTGTCCCAGACAACTCCTTTAATTTTGCATTTAGGAAACAAATAAACAGGGAAAAAATATGGAAAGATGCTTTTATCTACTTCCCAACAAGTTAAATACAAGTCACATGTAGGTCTGTAGAACAGGCTCACAAACTCAACCTGCCACATGCTCATGAGAAATTCCATACATTAAAAGGCTCCAGAGGTCCCTTCCTGTCAGCGGTATGTTCTGCTGATACATACCCTGGCCCAAAGTGACCTCTGGAGCTTCATTCTGAGAACTTTCTCAGACGTCCATCAATTTCAATGGGCTTCATTTTAAAACGAGGCTTTAGGAGTCATTGCTAGTCAGCGGTATGTATCAGCGGAACATATCGCTGACCTGGAGTGGCCTCTGGAGCCTTGTTCTCAGAACTTTCTCAGAATAAAGCTCAATAAAAATTAAAAGGCAACTTGGGACATTACTCTTTGGATCTGTCAGAACTTCCAGGATATGTCTTGAAGTAATAAATTGGTGAACAAGGATGGGTGAGGGAGTTTTTATTTAAATAAGCTTTTTCGCCCCTTTGTTTGTGTCTCTTAACTCCGTACTTGCCGTATTAGTAATGGAAGTGTCTGATAGATGCCTATCCATTACTAAAATCAGGGATTGATGCCAGCTGACAATTCACTGCTTACATCAACCCCATTACATAATCAGGAAGAGATGAGTAAAGTGCATGTTGAAGATTTGTATATTTAGGCTGGGAAAGGTGAAATAACTATGGCCCTTCCCAACCTGATAAAAATTGCCCCACACTTTTGCTGGTTATTAAAAATAGGGTTGAGCCCAAACTTTTTTTAATTATTTATTTAATTCATTTTAAAAAATCAGAGTCCCTCTGTTTTTGATAACCAGCCAAGATAAATCACACCTCTGAGAGTTTCAGTACGTATCTGTCTGTTTTACCTGTGCTGATTATTAAAAATATGCTGGAGCCCACAGAATTTTTGTATTTATTTATTCCATATTCAAATGCTTACAAGGCAATTGCCCCATTTTACTTCTTTTTTCAGCCCCCTAGCACTTACTATGACCATATTACAGCCATTTTTCAGCGCCGAAGTTTGAGACCTTATTGACTTAAATATGGACCGGCTTATAGGTTGGGTCAATTCCGGGTCCCGAACCAGACCTTTACTTAAAATCTGTCCAAATCTGGTGAACTCAACTATTCATGGGCCCACTCACCACTAGTAATTAGTCCTCTTGAAGCAGCATTTAGATAATATCTTCTGATAACAAACCAACATATGCTAATAGGACATTATACAAGTGTTTTTTCTTTTAAAAAACCAATTACAAAGGAAACCTCACATATTCTTCCATAATAATATTTACCCAGTTTCCATTTTTCAAATCCAATTTCAAATTCCTAGTGGACAGATTTACATCATTTTCTTCCACTGTATTATTTTTTCTTGCCTGCATATTCTAAATCTTGTAAAACAGCTTATTTTGTATCAGCATGAATCAAATTCCATGGGTACATTTTTTTCCCTAGAACATATCGGCTTAGTGTTATTCATGGTAGCATTGAATATCAGATTGCCTGCATGATCTGGCATTTTAATTATCAATTCCTTATTTCTTATACAATACATAGTACAATCATTGAGGTATTCCCAGCTTTATGTATTTCTCCATAATAATTAATTCCACTACTTTAGTTCCCAGAAATGCATGGTATGTTTTCTCATATGCCATATATTCTCACAACCTTAAATAAAACGTAAATAAATGCAGAATGCGGCCAGTATAGCCGCTGCTGCAGTCAGGACCTCTGGGATGAAGGGAGTAGCAACGAGGATTTTTCAGCTCTCCACAGGAAGAGCAGGTCCCCAGGGCAACCGTAAAGTCTATGGAGATGATAAGGGTAATGGTAGGCTAGCGGGGCTGTGCTGCTGATAGGTTTCAAAGTCACACTCAGGCAGGCTGCTGCTGCCGGCTCGGCGAATCAGTCTACCTCTGCTCAGGTGCAAAAATCACAGTCTCACACAGTACTGAGCTTCAACCTGGTTTACTTCACTTTCTCGGCAGATGGTTACAAAACAGTGCAGTGGCGGCTCCGGTAGTTTCAAAGCAGCCGGGTCGGCTCGTTCATGTCACCCCCTTTCGTGTTCTTTTCATGGGCCTCTTGGTCTGTCTTTTCCACATGCAAGCTATGATCCAGCTTCCACGGGCTTTTGGTGGGCAACCTGCCTGGTCCCCTTGCCCTAGTACGGCGGCCTTCTTTTCGCTGCGTCGGAGGTTGGGTCGCGGGACATAAAAACCCCACACCCTGCCAGTTTCCAAGGTTGAAGCGTAGAGCAGCCTGGCCACTTCATTACAGCCGGCACCCTGGTTTCTGCCCTAGTCCCTCAGCTTTCCTGCCAATTCGGGTACACCGATGGATTGCTCAGTATTCCTGTCCCTAGGACCCCTTCTGTCTCTCTCTACAGTCTGCAGCCCGAGACTCGGACAAGCCTCATGGTGGCACAGGCCGCCGGGTCCATGTCCTTTCAGTCCCGTGTGATTGTGTTCTTGCCTCTCCTTCTGACTGAACTTGACTCCTCGACCTTACTTGGCTGACTGGCCTACTGAACTTGGTGTCTTCTAGTTTTGTTTCCTCCCCTAACCGTGTCTTGTCCTAACTTTCCCACCCTCCACTTGTCTCCTTCTGCTATCCCGTTGCTTGGCATAGAGTCCCTAGTCTTGGGATCGGGAGTGGGTTGGGTGTGTGTTTTGGGGTGACTGTACTTACCGATCCTGGTTGCTACAATTTTCTAGTGGCGATTGGTCCGCTAGGGCACCACACTGTCATTCCCCCACAGAGCTCTCCAAATATTATAATGACTTCCATGTAGTATAATTGACTCCATATATGGGTCATTCCATGTCAAGTGATCCAAAAATGAATATTTTTTTTCCCTGACGTCCTCAGATTTTTAAAAAAAATTTTCTATCTGAAGAACAACTTTATCTAATTACAAAAAAAAAGTTTTGAATTTTTTTCTTTATCTGTTAATTTTTTACAGATTTTTAAAGTTTTAAAAAAGTGCGAATTTTGGCCTGGTATGGCTTTACATTTTCTATCATATCTCGGGCTAGAAATAAGATAGAGAAACAAAATAAACACCAATCTACTCAGAACTGTCCAGGCTTTCATCAGATATGTCACAAGAGGATATTTGTTAATATTTTACCCATGTGATCGCAAGCGCAAAACTTTAAAACGCATTTCCGAAAAATCGGCGCGCTTTAAATATTTCAAAAACTGCCCATGTGTCTGCTGTGCTCTTAGCCACATCTGTACCAAATTTCAAGTTGGGATCGCAATGGGATCATATTTTAACATATTTTACTAGTAAGAGCGTCAATGGGTCATTCCATATCAAGTGATCTAAATATGAATATTTTTTTTTACCTGACGTCTTTAGATTTTTTTTTTTTTTTCCTTTATGAAGTACTACTTTAGTTAATTACAAATTAAAAGTTTGGAATTTTTTTCTTCATCAGTTAATTTTTTACAGATTTTTAAAGTTTAAAAAAAGGGTGAATTTTGGCCTGGTATGACTTTACATTTTTTTATCTCAGGCTAGAAATAAGATAATGAAGTGGGAGAGGCGTCATTTTACTCAGAACGGTAACAGCTTTCATTTGAGATGTTACAAGACTATGTTTCTTTATATCAAATTCAAACTATTGACGGGCAATTGTGAAAAAATGACTGATTGTGTTCTTGGTGACTTTTGAATTGACACTATAATAGTTAAATATTTTGCACTTAGGTCCAATGAATGCGTCCATGGGGTCAAGCTGGGACAGAGTCATCACAAATTAGCCTTATTTGCAGATGACCTGCTACTTTACATCTCCCAGCCCCTGGTCTCCATCCCTTCGGTCTTAATGGAGTTTGAACGGTTTCGGACAATTGAGCAACTTTAAAGTGAATTGCTCCAAAACCGAGGCACTCAATATTTCTTTGCCTGGAGAATTGGTTTCTCATCTATCTAAACAGTTCCCATTTAAATGGAAAGTAGAAGCCATTAAGTACTTGGGAGTCCTTATACCAAAAGATCTTAAGCAAATATTCAATTTAAATTATCAACCCCTTTTGACTAACTCGGAATCGGCATTTACCTCCTATAGACAATTAAAGCTATCCTGGTTCGGGAGAATAAACGTAGTCAAGATGGATGTCTTGCCCCGACTCTTATATACTTTTCAGACAGTTCCTGTTCTATTGGATAGAGGTTTCCTCTCCAAAATGCAATCTATGATCCTTAGATTTGTCTGGGGGGGCAACAGGTCCAGATTGCGAATGAATATCCTATCCTTGCCCGAGACCAGAGGAGGGGTTGGACTACCCAACATACGAGCGTACTTTGAGGCTTCCTCTCTTGTTAGAGCTCTAGATTGGCATTATCATGCGTCCTCCAAGAAATGGGTAGGGGTGGAGCAAGAGGGTTTGGGGATTCCGCTGAAACACCTGCTTTGGATTTCCCCTAAAGACTCCACAGACCTAGTACCTTTGACAGACATGACCAGAAACACCTTGAAGGTATGGCACCTAGTGACGAAAACCCTCCGCTTAAACGACAGACTTAGCCCTTTGACTCCCCTTTTTTCCAACCCATCTTTCCCACCCAGATTTGACAGGCAGAGATTTTTATGTTGGCGGATTGTGGATGACACCCGAGTAGGACAGACTCTGTCCAGTGGTGGTTTGCCCCCGATGGCAGAGCTACAACTCAAAGAACCTACGAGACCTCTTAAGTGATTCGAATTTCTCCAATACAGAGCATAATTATATTCAGCTGACCACTCTTGCAGGGTAAGATTGACGCCCAACGTATTGGAGAGGTTATTCCAACTGGAGGCTCCACCGAGGCGCAAAATATCATTTCTATACCAGGCCTTAGGGTCCATGAGAGAGCAGGGCACCCTTTACTTCCAACGTGCTTGGGAGAGGGAATTGGGGTGTAGCATTTCAGAAGCTAATTGGCAGAAATGCTTTATATTTACTCACTCACTAGCTAGCGCTTGTTCTGCACAAGAAAGAAGCTATAAGCTGCTCACTAGATGGTACTTGTGCCCGACGACACTCCGGAACATGTTCCCTGGAACCCCTGATACCTGCTGGCGCTGTGGGGAAGAGAAGGGTACAATGATACACATTTGGTGGAGTTGTGGGGAAATCCGGCGGTTCTGGTCTGAGGTTTTCAATGCATACGCCCGGATAACAGGTAAACAAGCCGAATGCTGCCCAGAATCGGCAATGTTATCCATTTTTCCAGGTCCTATTGGGCTACAGAAGAGGGATATTCTCCGCTTTTGCATCTCGGCTGCTCGTGCTGTGATCCCGAGGTTCTGGAAATCAAGCCGGGCTCCATCTCTACTTGATTGGTTCAAAGAATTGATGGACACATATCGAATGGAGGAGCTCGCAAATGATGCGTCGGGATCTCGGAACAAATTCTTAGGGATTTGGATTGAATGGATTCTTTTTCACGACTCTGCAGAATTTAGGAGTATCTTTTCCAGCACAGATAATATGGCTCGACCTCTGGCTGATGGGGAGCCAGTGGGATGAGTACCCTTTCTCCTTCCCATACCTCACCCGTCCCCCCCCCCTCCTTTTTTTCTTTTTTTCTTACGTGGCTTTTCTTTCCCAGTATAACTTTTTCTAATGGTTTTTGTTTCTCTTCTCTCTCTCTCTTCTTTTCTATCTCTCTTTTCTTCCCATCTGATACATTCAGTCTAGGTATTTCCTTTCTACGCCTATACCTTCAGAATTCTAGTGAACATTAGACAGGTATCGAAAACTCTGAGCTGTGAGTAGATCATTAATATTTCGGCTTTCCTTTCCGGTACACCAGTCGCTAGACTATTCCAACTAGGCCTCAACGGGTAATGACCCACTTACGTGGTCAACCTGTTAGAAAGGGCCAAGTGATAAAAATCATTCTGCTGGGGCTGCTTGTCCCCTTGACATCAGAACATCTCAAAACCCTGAGAAAGGTTGTATACTTGAGTGTTTGGAATTATATTTAGATTGTAGTATATATTGCACCAGAGATAAGCGCAAAAGTAAATTTGCAGCTTATCTTAAAGTTACTAATAACTTTGTGAATTCTCTTTTTGTATATTTTATATGTCTCAAGATTTGTTAAAAGATTGAATGTATGTCTTTCATATGTTTTTTCAAAATTTAATAAAAATGAGATTAACCATAGTTAAATATTTTAAAATATGATCCCATCACGATCCCAACTTGAAATTTGGTACAGATGTGGCTAAGAGCATAAAAGACACATGGGCAGTTTTGGAAAAATTTTATCAAAATGTTTTTTTCGGAAATGCGTTTCAAAATGTTGCGTTTGCATTCGCATAGGTAAAAAATTAAAATTAACAAATATACTCTTGTGACATATCTGGTGAAAGCCTGGACAGTTCTGAGTAGAATGGTGTTTATTTTGTTTCTCTATCTTATTTCTAGCCCGAGATAAAAAAATTTATAGTCGTACCAGGCCAAAATTCACCCTTTTTTTAAACTTTAAAAATCTGTAAAAAATTAACTGATGAAGAAAAAAATTCCAAACTTTTAATTTGTAATTAACTAAAGTAGTACTTCATAAAGGAAAAAAAAAAAAAAAAATCTAAAGACGTCAGGTAAAAAAAAATATTCATATTTAGATCACTTGATATGGAATGACCCATTGACGCTATTAATAGTAAAATATGTTAAAATATGATCCCATTGCGATCCCAACTTGAAATTTGGTACAGATGTGGCTAAGAGCAAAGCAGACACATGGGCAGTTTTTGAAATATTTAAAGCGCGCCGATTTTTCGGAAATACGTTTTAAAGTTTTGCGCTTGCGATCACATGGGTAAAATATTAACAAAGATCCTCTTGTGACATATCTGGTGAAAGCTTGTATAGTTCTGAGTAGAATGGTGTTTATTTTGTCTCTCTATCTTATTCCTAGCCTTAGTTATGAGGAGAAACGTAAAGGCAGGCAACAGCGAAATTCACACTTTTTCCGAACTTTGAAAATCATTTAAAAAAAAAATAAATTTTTAAAAAAAATTTTCTCTTCACATTTTGCATTGTCTGACATGCTATTATCAAATAACAAAATCTCAAAAGAATTAAAAATATAGAGGTAATAATCATTGGTTCACTTGACATGGAATGACCCATATTATAATGCACCCCCACAACCCTACATTTAGCATAATGTACCTCCATAGACATTGCACCCCATAATTCTCCCTATATTATAAAGGACCCTCATAGTCCTCTATATATTATAATGCACCATCCATAGCCTTCATATAATATAATGCACCCCCCCATAGTCCTTCATATATTGTAATGCACCTTCTATAGTCCTCCAAATATCATAATGTATCCCCCCATAGTCCTCCATATAGTATAATGCACCTGCATAGCCTTCCATATAATATAATGCACTCCCATAGTCCTCCATATAATATAATGCACCACTCATAGTCCTCCAAATACTATAATGCATCCTCTATAGTTCTCCATATAGTATAATGCACCACATTATATATATATATATATATATATATATATATATATAATATATATATATTTCATTTATATAGCACTATTAATTCCATAGCACTTTACATACATCAGTATAGCCCTCAATATACTAAACAGTACCCTCCATGTACAATACAGCATCCCTCATATACAATACAGCACAGCACCCCAATATACAACACAGCACCCCTGTATTCAGCACAGCACTCTCCAAATACAATATAGCGCCGCACCCACCATATACAATACAGCACCCCCATATACAGTATATCACCCCTATATACTAAACAGCACAGCACCCCCATATACAGCACTTGGAATCTGATGAACACAGAAACAGTTACTTGATGCAGAGAGGTAAAATGACTCACGGATTGACCATTCATTAACACTCCCCGGTTGGAGGGGGTAGACACAGAGGAGGCAGAGCCAACTGCTGCTGTATTGAAAGTAAAAGTACAGCCATGCTGCCTCCTTCCTCTCAAGTTCTGGCCACAGCTCCCTCTTGTTATCTTCTCACACAGTGACTCACTGACAACAAACAATAGCATTACAGGAGCACCACGTTATCTGACTGCAGGGGGTGGCATTGCACCGCCCCATCTTCAAGAACACAGTGCCGCCTGAGGTGAAGTGCTTATGACGCACCCAGGGCAGTGTACTCAGCTCTCAGTCTGGGGTGTAACGGGTGGCTGCCCGAGGCTGTGGCCCTGGTGGTCAATGATTAGAATAAAAGAAAATAAAGTATATATAAGTTTGTGAGGCCACCTGCAGTACCTGGTGATGCTCACCAGCGCCGCTACAGTCCTCAGGTGGTCAATGGTATGTCGGCAATGGTGTTATAGTCCTCCGCAGGCAGGGCTGGACCGCCGGGGCAGCGATTCTGTAGGAAAACAGTTCATGCAAAAAAGGATGCAGCATAGTCAATAATTCACTTCACCGGGTACTTTACTTGAAAACTTTTAGTCATCGTTACAGTCTTTCAGTGCAGTGGATGTTACAATGACAAATGCTACGGGTGCTGCAAGTGGAATTTCTGGCTGATTGATGGATCCCTCACTGTGTGCCGTTCCTGTTCCTTTCTTTCCCTTGCCTCCCATTGGCGGTGAAGTCTGATTTCATGAAGACTAATCTGACCTCCTGCTGTTCCTTGTTCTCCTCTCCCTTGTACACGTCGGGTGAACCTTCTCTGGATACTGCAGTGTTCTACTGTTCCTGATTCCCCTCTCTCTGGGCTCTTTGGGAGTCGGGGCTGTATCTGGAGAACTCATCGGGTTTCTGTGAGCCTTATAGGTTCTCACAGGTGCGGGCCCCAGTACCCGGTTTCTTCCCTGGGGCAAACTCTCTGGTTACTGTGCTCCCCACATTGAGTGAACTCCCTTTTGAGCTTCTCCTCCTTTCCTTCTTTCTGGGATCTCTTCTTGCTGTCCTGGGTCCCTCAGCCTTTTATGGGTGTAGTACCCCTTTTGTGGCACCGACAAAGTGGGGCACCAAACTTAACTCACCTCATTATAGGTGCACCCCTGCTAGCAAGTTTTGAGTTCCTCTGTGAGGTGGGTGACATGACAGATCACCTTAGATCCGAGAGCCACTTCACTCTAACTGACCTTAGGTGACCCAGACCTTGATGTCACTGTGACTCAATCAGTTTCATTTTCTGCAGTGAACATGTGGCGCCCCTGCGACCAGGAGGCCACAAAAGGGAAGTGCATCCAGGTAAGCCAGGTTGAAAACACACCCACACCGCACAAGCACCGACCCTACGCCTAGGATGGGCATGGGGTGGTAGGGTGTAGCACAGTGGGTGGAGTGTAGGTAGGACACTGACGAAGTGGGAGGAATGACTCAAACAAAACCCAGGAACATACAGGGGTAGAGCAGAAAGAGCAGAAGTTAGTTAGTAGGAGAAGGAAGAACAGCAGAGTGAACAGAGAGACACTTCACAGAAAGTTTCAGACTCCCTGGAAGCGCAGAATCCTGTGAGGCACAGACCCCTGGAGAGAAAGCCTGCTCCACAGCCTGGAAGCGAAGGGAAGGGGAAAGACTGGAAAAGACTCCTCAGCTAAGGACGGTGGGAGGAAAAGGGCCCGGCAGCCTGAGACCTGTACTGCGCAAAGGAACCCTTAGCACAGTTACTGAAGGAAGGAGCCTGGTGTGCCCAAAGACAGCAACCTGGGACACTGGAGGGCTAGGCTGACACCAGAGAACCGGCTCTGATGAAGTGACTGGGGATTCTATGCCCTAATCACAAGACACACCGGTGGGGGCAGTGATTTTACATGCTGCAGCCTAACTTACCACTATGGCAGAGGAACACAGTTGTCACAATAGGACTGGTGACCCTGACTTTAAGGGAAAATTCTTCAGCCGTGAGTCCGAGACAGCCAGACCAAACCCGTGAGTGAGGTACTACGTTTATACGGAGAAAAGGGCCTGAAAGGACTTTAAGGGATCAACACAGAAAAGCTACCTGAGCTGCACAGTGTGGGTAACTCGGAGCAGTGCTGAAGTGTAAAGTGTTAATTGAAAAGAACTGTAAACTGTACTGAAAGAACTGTGACCCATTGTAACTGCTGCTAAAGACTGAGTAAAGTATCCTGCGAGCTCATCTGTGTGTGGAGATTGGATTACTTTCACTCCTGCAAGAAACTGCTTTTGTTTTCAGCACTGAGAAGTCCCGCCTGGAGAGCCACAGCCTGTTAGCCCTGTACACTGACTGGAGAAGATGCAGCAGCACAGTAAGTGACTTGTACCCCGCACAGCCCCACACTACATACATCCATCCAAACTACCCCTGCCCTGAGGACCCTCAGCCCTACCCGAGGAGGGCTTACCATCCACACTGCCCCAAGTCACCATCCCCAGCAGGAATATGGCAGCAGTGGTTCTACTAACCACATACCACGGGTAGCGTCACGACAAATAATCCCCTGTAAATGCCCCTTTTTAGACTGATCCCAGGCCACGGGACCGGGTCACGACTACCGTGATCCCCAGAGACAGCACCGGCCTGGTTTCTGAGTACCCCATAGCCTGGGGGTGCATCAAACGGATGTTGCAGAGGTTTGTAGAGGTTTTGTGTGGGAATAATAAAGGTGAGAAAGATGCATGTCTTTGTGTTCTTTTTACAAATACATTATTTTATGGCCGGGTCTAATATTGGCCGAATATTTTGAACCTCGGGATTAGTGCCAGATGGGAATGCTTAGCTGGTATTAACACCTTATTACAGTCGGTCACTGCTATATGACAACTGGAAGAGTCGATTTCAGCATCAGAAAATGGCACTTTGATAAATGCGCCATTTCCTGAGACAACTATGGGTTGAAATTCACAGCATGGGGGGGCCCAGAAAGCTCAGCCTTCCCCACACGGAGGATTCCATTCCCTAGCTGCCTAGTTGTACCTGGCAAGAAACTAAAAATACAGCAAAGTTCCATGTCATTTTATTTTATTATTTCAAGAATTAATTTAAAAAAGCGTGGGTGTTAGGTAAAACATGCCTTAGGCCCTTTTCACATATAATGCTGGGTTGTGTTTGCCATCACATTTGCGTTTCTATGCATTTTTACCGTTAAAAACGCATGCGTTTTTGGCCCCATAGAGTTTAATGGAAAGGCATGCAAAAATGCATGTAAAAACACATGTCATTTTCACCAAATACGTTTTTGCAATTGCAGCCCAAAACATTTTGGGCCTTGTTTGCAAAAATGCATGTGTTTTTTGCGTTTACAGATAATGACATGCGTTTTTGCATCTTATATCCTTGGTTCCCTTCTGTATAAGGCTGGGGTTACACATGAGCCCTTGGTCCGTTTTTGGCTTCATTTTTGTTAATTTTTTTTTCTAAGTCCAAAAACTGACAGAAAAACTGATTGGATGTAATAAACACCCTGTCCGTTTTTTTCTGCACTTAAAAACAGTGCTATGGCTGTGGTCACACATAGAAATCCGTTTTTGGAAGTGATTTTCATCACCAATCCGTTTTTTTCTGGGTGCTTTTTGAGCCTCCTGCACTCCTGAACGTTTTTAGAATTTTCATTAAAAAAACGCATGCGCGAACGCATGCGCAAACGCAAGTGCGCGTTTGCATGCGTTCGCGCATGCGTTTCCCATAGGGCCCCATGTTAAAAAAAACGCATGAAAACGCATGCGTTTTTTAACTGATGCCAAAAACGTTGCATGCAACGTTTTTGACTCAAAAACGGACAGGGCAATGTTTGGAGCTCCATAGAAAAACGGACAGGGTGTTTATTACACCCAATCCGTTTTTCTGTCAGTTTTTGGACTTAGAAAAAAAAATGAGAAAACTGAAGCCAAAAACGGACTGAGGGCTTATGTGGAACCCCAGCCTATGTCCGTTTTTGAGCCAAAAACGTTGCTAGCAACGTTTTTGGGGTCCGTTTTTTCAAAAAAAAAAAAAAAATTTTTTTTTTTTTTTTAACATGGGCCCTATGGAAAAACGGATCCGTTTTTTTTGAGGTGCCTTAAAAAAACGGATCCGTTTTTTTGAGAATTTTGGTCAAAAAATGACTAAGTCCAAAAACATTCAGGGGTGTAGGAGGCACAAAAAGCACCCAAAAAAAAACGGATTGGTCATGGAAATCACTTCCAAAAACGGATTTCTATGTGTAACCCCAGCCTAACTGGTGGGTGCTGCAGATATCAGATTGCTAAAAGTGAGCTACTACACCAGAGACCCGTGCGGTGTGCGGTACATGCCCGAGGCTTAATCCATGGTTGTGCTGGGATGCACAACCACACAAGGTTAGTAACCTTCTATCCTCTGCCCCTCTCCTCTTAAAGATCACCGGGTACACATAGGAGCATCTCTCTTCTCTTTTTGTTTTAGGCTAGGGTCACACTTGCACAATTCTAAGTTTCCTGCGTTGTTTGCAGAAGACTTAGAATTTTTTTCTCACTACGCATCATGCTGCGTTCCCCTGTGCGTGCATGGTGTAAATCGCACTCCCCGCAGCCCGCTGTGTAGCTGGTATCCAGGATACACAGCGGGTTGCTAGGAGCCATGTTCACCACTATGCAGCCTGCGTGAAGGCTGTGTGCAGGCTGCGTAGTGAGAAAAAAAATCTAAGTTTTCTGCAAACAATGCAGGAAACTTAGAATTGTGCAAGTGTGAACCTAGCCTTACAAAGTATTGATATGCTCATTCTTTTTGAGGATCCATTTTTCAGCCAAAATCAGATCCTCACCAAACGGTGTGTGAATGCTAAATTTGGAAATGCATTGACTTGGCTAGGATGCCAAACGTCACTGCATTTCACTGCAAAGACGGATCCTCAGAAAAAGCAGCAAAAATGCACTATGTGAACGTAGCCTTAGGCTAGGATCACACTTGGAGGGTAACCCATATTTCACAGATCCGATAAATGCATAGCAAAGCCTGCTGTAGCGCATAGCGTTAACGTCGATCGCTGCCCAGCAATCCTGCTCCATAGTAACCCGAAGTTTACCTTGGATGCGGCCATACACAGAGCCCCAGGGAGTGCGCTTTAGTTGAATGCACAGGAAAATGTTCTCTGCAATGTTTTCCTGTGCGCTCAGCTGAAGCACACATCCTGGGGCTCTGTGTGTGGCCGCATCCAAGGTAAGCTTCAGGTTACTATGGAGCAGGATTGCTGGGTAGCGTGATGTTAACGCTATGCGCTACACCAGGCTTTGCTATGCATTTACCGGATCTGTGAAGCATGGGTCACCCTCCAAGTGTGACCCTAGCCTTAATCTTAAAAATATTTGATTTAGATGAAACATCAGAATGACCCAATTACTAATAAGCCAGCAGATTTACTCTGGACTCTAGCCTCTGTTCAGCAGTGTTCGTTTTTTCAGAGGTGCACAAAACTCTTGTTTAGGCTAGGGTCACACTTTTGCATGCATTTTTTAAGGTTACTTTTTCCAGCCTGCTTTTATGGGCTGCGTTTTTGCTGTTAGGTGTGGAGCAGCCATAAAAAAAAAATGCATGCAAAAATGCATGCAAAAACACATGGTACCATTTAGTGCCATGCAAAAACGCATGTGTTTACCATAGGGCACCATGTTAAAAAAACGCATGCGTTTTTAAACAAGCTCCAAAACAAGCTCCAAAACAAGCTCCAAAAAAATGCATCATGAGCCAAAAACACACGGCACGTTAGACATGCGTTTGTGGCATTGCGGCATGCGTTTTTTACATGGGAGCCTATGGATGTGTTTTTCCATGCATTTTCACAAAAGGCATTTGTGAAAAATTCATGGAAAAAATGCAAGTGTGACCCTAGCCTCACAAAGGTTTCTTCCTAAAACAATGCTGGATCATATGCCAGATGACAGTTGAAAGTGACTCCATCAGCCTTATTAAGGCTCATTCACACAGTGTATTTTTTATCTTTTTTTGTGTTTCGTTTTTGGTGCAGTTTCTGCAGCAAAATCGGATCCTTCTTTTTGCAAAAAAAGTATCACAAATGCATCATCCATTTGTGTTGCTGTTTTGCTCCTTTTTTTGTGCTGCACTTTTGCTTTCTTAGGGTACCGTCGCACATGGCCATATCGGCGGCGATTTCATAGGCGTCGCAGGGGCATGGCCTACCACCACCGACATCGCCTGTGCATCGACTAATGTAAAGAGGCGATGTCGACGCCTTAGAGTGGTCGCCTGGTTTCCCAGCACTGCTCTGAAACCAGGTGAGCACTTTGGGCCGATGTGTACACATCGCCCCATGTAACATGGGGACGGCGATGTTACATGCGATGGAAGCCATAGGCTCCCATGTTACAGGATCGCCGCTGGGGTTTTTGGACACCCCACCGGCGATGGCGCCTGTAACATCACTGGTACATCACTGGAGATATTGCCGCATGTAAACACGCGACGGCGACGCTGGCGGGACGGCAAAAACATGCACGCAACTGTGCGTCGCCGTGATATCTCTGGCAAGGTGTCCTGGTGTGACGGTACCCTCAAAGCAAAAGCTCCATACTATTCCATAAGGGCAAAGGACAGGGACAGACAGACACACTTTATTACCTTCCCCAAGGTCTGTGGTGTCCAGTGATGTGTTACTTGCGTGGTAACAGATCAGGTGACTGAGGGTAGGGTCACACCAGTGTTATGGTGTGCGTTCCGGGGGTTCAGTTTAAACCATAGAATTTGGCAGCATTAGCATAGTTTTACCGGAAAGGTAAGACTGCGTTAATGTTGCCAATTCACATCTATGGATCACAGAACCCCGCACGCATCTGAGTGCCAGTGTTTGAAATCTCACTCTATTTCCAAGCGCATCACATGATGCGCATGACGAGGCAGTGCGCGTCATGTGATGCACTTGGAAATAGCGCGAGATTTCAAACATCAGGAATCAGATGACGGGGTTTGCAATACGCGCAGGGTTTCGTCATCCATAGGGATGAATTGGCAACGTTAACGCAGTCTTACCTTTCCAGTAACACTGCGCTAATGCTGCCAAATTCTATGTTTTAGGCTGGGGTCATACTTGGCAGGAGTTTTTTTAGTGACTTAAAAAAAGCATGCTTTTTTTTTAATTTCAGCATGCGTTTTTTAAGGTGTATGATGGCACCCTGCGTTTTTGCATACGTTTTTAAATCCGCACCAAAAAATAGTGCAAGCAGAGTTTTTTGGTGCTGTTTTAAAGACCATGCGTCTTTTAGAAACATGGGCTCCTATGGAAAACGCATGCGTTTTTGGATGGTACTAAATGGTGCTAATGTACCATGCGTTTTTGCATGCATTTTTGATGTCAGCTAATCACATAATTGCAAAAACGCACACAAAAACGCATGGTACTGTCACACATGCATTTTTGCTATTAAGACATGCGTTTTTGCTATTAGGGCATGCGTTTTTTTAACATCGGGGCTATGGGTGCGCTTTTACATGTTTTTTTAAAACGAAGGTCTCCAAAAAAGCATGAAAAAACGCAAGTGTACCCTAGCCTTAAACGGAATCCCCCTGAACGCACACAATAAAACTGATTTCACCCTAGCCTGTGTCACATGGCTAGGTGCTTTTGACTTCTCGCAGGTTCTACCAAGTGCCTGGAAGGAACACATTGCCGTAGCACGCCGTGGGACTGCCAACGAGTATAAGAAATCTGAGTGTTTGTGGTGTGGAAAGTACACCAAAAAAGCTTCTCAAACAGACTGTGTCAATACCAATCAGTTTATGGTGCTTTCTTTTTTTCATTACACTTGAGTCAATGGAGAAAGTGCAGCAGAAAAACAGAGCAATAATTGACGCCCATTATATTCTGGATGCACTTTCTGCACCACTAACGCAGCAGTTAAAAATGCTGATATTGGCACAGCATTCTAAATCCCCATTCACTTTGCTGGCAAACACAGTGACTGATCAATTTTTGGTGCTGTTAAATGAATCGTTAACAAGCGTGCACTTGGCCTTGCAGTAAATTTTCCATTTGAGGTTTTGTCGGAATTACCGCACATTTTCAGAGATTTACATGGAGACCTCTGACATAAGTGCACAACGTAGAATACAGGATAAATGTATGAAGTGAATTTTACTACAATTTTTGGGAATTAGAATGAACAAATCAACAGCAGTTGAAGAATTGGTTTTATTTATTTTTTTATTCTGTTTATCCTGCGGTATATGATAACACAGCTTTATTCTTCGAATTTGTACAATTATAGCCATACCTGATCCATATTGTTATCACACTAAAAAAAAGATTTTTTTTTCACTAGTTTTCTACATCACCATATTTTGAAGGCTATCATTTTATTTGTCTTTCTGCTGACAGAGTCATGTAAGGGCTTATATCTTGAGGGATAAATTCACCTTTTCATTAACACCATTTTTTGGCACATCATTCTTTATCACTTTCTATTCCATGTATTGAGCGGCACAATGTAGAAGACACAGCAATTAAGGAATTGTTTTGTTTTTTTCCACCGTGTTGTAAATCTTCAAGTCAGAATGAACAATGGGCACTCATTTATATTTTTATGTTTTACTGCACAAAAAGTAGAGTTATGGAAAAAAGGGCTTTTACATGTCTTTCTTCTGACAGCTATAGCTTTTTTTATATATATTTTCATTAACAGACCTGTTTTGGAATGATACTACCATACTATTTCTATTTACATGACACTTTATTCAATGTTTTTCCAGCTGTATGCTGGACATATATAGTTTTTGCTATATTTTTATGGCATTCACTGTAGCAGTTAAATAATGGAGCAGTTTTATAGATTAGGCCCTTCTGGACATGACGATATAGAATGTGTTTACTTTTTTGCTTTTACATAAATATGCATGTTTATTGGCATAATTATTCTTTTTGATTCTGTTATTTGTTCATTTATTTTTGGTCCTTTTTCATATTTTAATTTAGTTAATCTGCGGGACATCAACCTTTATTTCCCCGATCACTGCAATATATTAGTGCTGTCAGTGTGTGACACTGACAAAATGATCTTCAGATAATAATCTTGCCATGATTTAATAGGCCACCATAGTTTGCAGACCTGGAGGTCATTTTTGACCCCCGGTTGTCATGAATAGCATTGGCAGCCAGCAAGCACATCATGGCTGTGCGGATCACGTGAGAGAGGGACCCTCTCCCTTCTCTCCTAGCCTTCTAACTGCCATAATCACTATTGATCATGGCATTTAGAGGCTTAAATAGCCAAGGGCAGTACAAGCATTATCCCTGGCTGTTACAGCCATTGCTGTGCCTGCAGAACTCCCATGACATACCGATATGTCCATTTGCAGGAAGTACCTGCCACGTATCACATACTGGTAACTTATGCCGGGAAGGCATTAAGGAAAAAATGCAATAAAGTAAGGATGTTTCCAAAATAGAAGTGTCAATATTTTATTTTTATCAACAGAATCTAAATTTAAAAAATAAAAGAGAAATATATTCTTAATAAATGTTTGGGTCTACCCCCTTTTGCTTTAACCATTTCACCCCTGGGTGACTTTCCATTTTTTTGTTTTTGTTTATTCCTCATCTTCTTTCAAGAGCCATAACTTTTTTTGTTTTCTCCAGTATTATAGCCATATGAGGGATTATTTTTTATGGGACAAATTGTATTATTGAATGAAACCATTTATTCTCACTCATACAAATGTACTGAAAAATGGGAAAAAATTCGTAGTGCATTAAAAGTGCAATTCCACAAAGTTTTTTTTAACATGTTCAATATATGGTAAAACTAATCTGTCAATACGATTCTCCTGCTCTGTACCCGTACCTAATTACAAAAAATGTAATGCTTTTTTTAATGGAGTAGTAAACAAAAAAAAAAGAAGCAACTTGTTAAAAATATAATTTTGCTTTTGTTGCCATTTCCTGAAGTCAGTAATGTTCTTATTTTGGGGATCTGGGGCTGTGTGAGGGCTTATCTTGTGTGCTCGTAAATGAGGGTTTACATTTCTAAAAATGTATTTCTGGCATCCTGATTTTTTTTCCTGCTACTCTATGTAGGATCAGGTTAATTATTGTATATTTTGAGAGATCACACATTTCTAATGTGGCTTTACCATATATGTGTACTTTTTAATTTTTCATTTTTAATGGGGCAAAAAAGGGCTGATTTGAACTTTTGTGTTTATTGTTTAAATTTTTTTTTTACTTGTTATGTTTTAATAGGGGACCCAAACCTGCAATCAGCAGATAAGCAATGTACGAATATTGCTTCAACACTGCTCTGTATAGTACAAATCACGATCTCCAATGAACATCAGCCTGTGGATTATGAGACAGGCATGGTGGTCTTCAGCAGACCACTAGTTGTATTGGGACGAAGTGTCTCAGGATCCTCCTGCTGAATGAATGAAACCAGAAACTGGAACACTGATTTCAACGGGTGTTCTTTATTCCTACCACTGGCTACCATGACAACCCAAGGGCACCGGTGATCATGTGATGGCATGCTTGTGGGCGGGATCGATGACACACCTTTTATGTGCGCATGTGTTAAATGCTGCTGTCAGTGATCGATAGAAGCATTTAAAGAGGACCTGTCACCCCCCTGCTGCATGGCAATCTAAATGCATGTCTGCTGCATTCAGGGAACGGGTCCCCCATGTGTCTGTGTGCTGAGTACCCAAAGATATAGCCTTTGTAAAACTAATAGAAGCAATGGAGGCAGTCACTGTGGCTGGAGTGAGCTTGATTGACAGTGGCCATTCCCTCCCCCTCCTACTGTGAGGTTTATGCTTTGTCAGGGCAGGACTCTGGAGCTGACGTCAGGACAAATGATTTGCATGCTGTGAGTGATAGAGTGGAGGAAAGGAGGAGGGCAGAGCCTGCACAGCAGAAGCAGCAAAGAGAGGCTGGGCCAGAGATGAATCTTATTACAATATCACACCCATCGGGGTGTGACAAAGGATCCTGGAGGCTGCAAAACCACCGCCCAGGGGAACTATTGCATATAGCTCCCACTTCATTATCATCATAATGAGTAAGCATATAAACATTTACAACATTGAAATCAAGCATTTAGCAGAGAGAGGGATAGTTACAATGGTAATAGGAAGGTGTAGGGACATGTATTGATAGGTTAGGCGGCTTTTAGGAGGTGACAGGTTCCCTTTAAACGTTTGAAAAGTGCAAGGAAAGATGTGGGCTCAGTGTGTGAGCCTGCATCAAAGAAAGGGACATGACAGATGACAAAAATATATGTCATGGAGCATGAAGGAGTTAAGCATGTTCAACAATGTTCACAGCATTAGTTTCCCACGGCTGTGAATTGAGTTGAACCTGCTACCAGATTGATGTACTGCTGTGCTGTCCTGTCCCAAAATCTGGCTGTTGAGTCACCTGTGCTCTCTGAATGCCATGGACTCAGTGACTCAGCAAGTGATGTCAAAGCTCTCCATAGCAGTCAGTGTGATCCCAGAGACTGCAGCAAAAAGATGCTGGTTCCATGTCTGCAGTCTCTGGATGCAGAAGAGTCAGGATCATGTGCTATGCTGGATATCAATGTGGATTACCATCGCTGAGCATGTTTAGGGGTTATTAACCCCTTCAGGACCCTGCCTATTTTGACCCTAAAAGACCTTGGCATTTTTGTCAGTTCTGACCAGTGTCCCTTTATGAGGTAATAACTCTGGAACGCTTCAACGGATCCAAGTGATTCTGAGATTGTTTTTCGTGACATATTGGCTTTATGTTAGAATTAAATTTAGGTTGATAAACGCAAAAATTATTTGTGAAAAAATAAAAAAATGTGCAAAAATGTTGAAAATTTAGCAATTTTCAAAACTTGATTTTTTATTCTGCTAAACCAGAGAGTTATGTGACACAAAATAGTTAATAAATAACATTTCTTACATTCTACTTTACATCAGCATAATTTTGGGAAAAAAAAAAATTCAGCAAATTTTTCATTTTTCCAGGAAAATTTAGAAAACCATCTTTTTAGTGACCACATCACATTTGAAGTCTCTTTGAGGGGTGTACATGACAGAAAACACCCAAAAGTGACACCATTCAAGAACTGCACCCCTCAAGCTACTCAAAACTACATTCAAGAAGATTATTAACCCTTCAGGTGCTTCACAGGAACTAAAGCATCGTTAGAAAAATTAAAATGTAGATTTTTTTCTTCCAACAAAAAGTTCTTTTAGCCTCAATTCTTTCATTTTCATACGGGCAACAGGATAAAATGAATCCTAAAATGTGCTGGGTAATTTCTCCTGAGTACACTGACACCTCATATATGGTCATGAACCATTGTTTCGGCGCACAACAGGGCTCAGAAGGGAAGGAGAGCAATTTTACTTTTGGAGCTAATTTTCCATTTAAAAAGTGAAATTGTGCTCCTTCACTTCTGAGCCCTGCCATGCATCCTAATAGTGGTTTATGACCACATATCAGGTATCAATGTACTCAGTAGAAATTGACCAACAAACTTTATTGCCCATGTGAAAATGAAAAAATTTAGGCTAAAAGAAAAAATTTTTGTGAAAAAAAAAAAAGCACTTTTTCATTTACGGATCAATTTGTGAAACATCTGGGGGTTCAAAGTGCTCACCACCCATCTAGATGAGTTCACTGGGGGGGTCTAGTTTCCAAAATGGGGTCAATTTGGATGTTATTTTGTTTTTTTCCTTTATGACAATGATTGTGTAATAATAATGACCTAGCAAAAAAATGATCTAGCTCAGTACAAATATCACACTTGTCCAGTTTTTTATTACCTAATTAATTCGCTCACATTGCTTATAAAGACGCCGAGTACTATCTGATAAAGTTTGGATTTTTTTTTGTCATTCTTGAAAATTGTTGTGTTCTTCATTATTTCATTCTTTTCTTCCTAAGTTGAAAAATGCTTTTACCTTGCAGGTTCATAGATGATATTCCATACCCTTCCCACTTCGACTTCATATATTCACAATTGCATACAATATTGTATTTAATATGAATTCATGTAAAATATGTAAAGCGAATATAAATGTTGAGATGAGCATAATAATATGTATCAATATATTTTTTGAAGAGTTTATTTCTTTATTTTGGCCAAAAAAGTTTAATACATTGAAAAATGATCCAAAGTGTCGGATCCTAAGTGGTTTCCAAACACAGTAAGTATTGTAATGTGACATATGTTCTAGTAGCTTTGAAATGTTAGGAGTCAAAAAAAAGTATTTTTTTTATATTATACAACGCATTAGTGATCACTGTTAATCACTCTTCCATTGGGAGGAGGGAAGAAATGTAACGGTCACACAAAAATTCTCAATGAATGAACAAATCATATAACATAATAAAATTAATAACTAGAAATAGCAGTACTTTAATACTTACACTTAACTGCACATGACAAAGAAATCCCTGTTGAGTCTTCTATTAGCAGGTTGCAATTGGACAGGATATTTGACAATAAGTATGATTATTATGCAGGAAAGGTTATGGACTGGATGGCTGATATCACTGACTTGTTGCTGCACCAGACTTACATTGAACTTGGTTGGATTCTTAGCTATGTGGGCACTTCCGCTGCATACAGGCCAGGTCTTTGTTACACCAGCTGTACCATTCAAGTGAGATCCTTAGATAGACAAGCTGACCTTTCATGGAGGATCCTTCATCCATACTGTGAGTGGCTGTTTCCTCTTGTCACTAAACAGGAAGGCTGTTATTTCAGGCACATTGCAGCTAATGCTTGACTGCCAGCATTTCAGCTAGCTTCATTAATGACATCCATTTTATACAGAGAGAAAAAAAAGAAGCACAGCTAAATTTCATTCACTCATTTATTTTAATATAATGCTATTATTTAATGGATGAAAAAAATATTCTAAAAGTGTGACAAGGAATCAGCATGTACCTTTCAACAAATCACCCAACAAAAGAAAGAGAACAAAACGCAATAAAAGTGCAAACATTTTCATCCCCCCTCCTCCTTAGCATCATGAACTTGCAGGGTTTGTTGGGACCACCTGAGTGTCAGAGGACCCTCCAGTGGGTCAAGGTTGTTAGATTATCATTTTCCTCAAAGGTCTAGTAAAAGCACATTGAGTGCAACCATCACAGTTATCTAACGGAATATCTAGGGCAGGGGTCCCCAACTCCAGGCCTCGAGGGCCCAACAGTGCATGTTTTCAGGATCTCCTTAGTATTGCACAGGGGTTGGAATCATTACCTGTGCATATGATCACATTGCAGCTGTGCAATACTAAGGAAATCCTGAAAACCTGCACTGTTGGCGGCCCTTAGGCCTGAGTTGGGGACCTCTGATCTAGGGGGATGTGAGCAGCGCATTTGCCTATAGGGAGATTTGTCCATTCTCTTGAACTGGCCATCAACTGAGGGTACAGTTACACGTCGCAACATTGCATGCAATTTCACTTGCAATTTGCTGGTTGCAGTGAAATCATGGACACATTGTTCTATTTTGTTGCCATGTACAAATGGAACAATGTGTCCATGATTTCACTGCAACCAGAAATTGCAAGTGAGTTTGCATGCAATGTTGTGACGTGTAACGGTACCCTGACAGCTAGCTCAGAGAAGGATTACCTGCCAACTCCCAGCAATCAATCATACAATTGAAGTTTGACTGTCAGTACTTCCGGGTCAGGGAGACATCAGCAGTGTGAACGGTCAGGGTGGGGATTTTTTAAGCAGAAGTATGATAAGCCCCTAGAGAAGATTTAGTTAAGGGCCATATGGGATCAAGCTGCTCCCTCTCCTTTATTCCCACTTTTTCCTCTCCTCAGTTTAGTGTTTTATTATTTTATTGAAATCCTATGCTCTCTATTAATCTTCCCATCATTCTCTCCTTTCTAATATAATGGTTTGTTCTGTATCCCCTTTTTTCAGCAGAATTATGTTGGTACAGTATGAGGAGTGAAGAGCAAGGGGTAAAGAGGGTAAGTTTGAGGAGTGGAGGAGATGGATACAGGAACAGTATGATAGTCAGGGGAAGAAATTGGTGCCTACACAATATGAGAAGCAAAGAAGATTGGGAATGGATGTGGACACAGAATGAGGAGTAAAGTGGGGAATGGTTCCTACACAGTATAGAGTGAGGAGCAAGGTGGTATGAATGTAGACACAGTATAAGGAGTGAGGCAACAAATTATTGAGGACCCAATATGAGGAGTGACGGGGGATGGATGGGTGCACACAAAGTATAAGGGGGGATGGTTGCAGGCACAGAATGAGGAGCAAGGAGAGGCAAATTAATGCTGACACAATATAAGGAATAAGAAATGAGTGTGGAACAGTAAGAGGAGCAAAGGGAGGAATTGATGGGTGCAGAGAACAGTATGAGGAGTGAAGGGGGAATGGGTGTAGACACAGAATGTGAAGGAGAAATGTATGATGAGACAGTATGGAGAGAGGGGTGGATGCCTCATGAGACAGTATAATGAATGGGGAGTTGGGAAATTTGTGGGACATACTAGTTGGAGGAAGTGGGGAATGTAATGGAACAGTATAAGAAGTGGGTGGGATGTGTAAGGAGAGCAAGGAAATAAGTATATAAGGAGACAGTATAATGAATGGCGGTGAATGGGTAAAGAAACAGTATGAGAGGGGGGAAAAGTGTGAGGAGACAGAAGGAGAAAAGTGTAAGGGGGTACAGAGCAGAAACTGAGTATGTGTGGGGGGATTAATAGAGAGTGGACTGCATGGGGAACAGCTTCATGGCACACTAAGAAAGGGACAATATGCTTAGGAGTGGGAATGGGATGAGGAGACACAGAATAGACTCAATTACTTATTCTGAGGCACACCTTAATGCAGATATTTTTACTAAGCAGCCTTATAATCATTCTACTATTTTTATTGAATACATCTCAAGATGTGCTGCTTAAGACCAGAGAAGATTGAAGTCTGCAGAGATGAGCTATGGATGTGAAAAGTCACCATGGCATCTGCAGAAGAGGAAGAAGACAAGAAAGGGAATGATTTAAATCAAAGAAGATGTACCTGTAAGTAAATACCGAGTATGTCTCATCAGTATTGTGGTTCCTGTATGGTCCGCATTCCGATGATTGATAACAACAACTTCTAGTATTGAGAGTTTTAGTTATTAAGGACATACTGGGAGTTATAGGTTCATGCAATACAAATGTATATGGGTCTGACCTGACATTACAATTGAGGTTAGCTGTACAGATGCTGGTTTTGGTGGTGAATTCATGTTTGAATGGTGTTCCTGATGATCTATTCATTTTCTGATGGTGGTTCTGATGTTGAATTCAGATACTGCTAGTGGTTCTGATAATAAGGTTCTGTACTTCTGTTGGTTTGAGTGATTTATTCATGCACTGCTGGTTGTTCTGTTGATGTATTTCTGTACTGAATTTAGTTCTGTTGATATACTTCTGTACTACTGGTGCTTTGGAGGATTTATTCATGCACTGGCTGTGGTTTCATTAATGTGTTTCTGTACTGATGGTGTTTTTAATTGTATATTTGTGTACTGTTGGTGGCTCTGGTGATGCATTCCTCTGCTGTTATTGGATTTGATCCTGTACACTTACAACAATCCATAACTTGTAAGATTACACTATATTTTAATTTATGTTGGGAACATTAAAGGGGTTGTCAAAGATTGTGCTGAAAGTGTAGAGACACTATTTGACTGTAGATTTCTGAATTCTCACAACGCGCGCACTACGCTCTGTCAGGATTCTTTGGTGTCGACAGTTAGAATAGGTGGTCATGAAATCATAAGTATGTGATTTGCATACCTGCCTTCATGTGCCAACTATAAATGTGCTGTCTCTGTAAAAGTAAATTGACCAAGGACTGACAAGTGTAGTTGGAATGTGGCTGGTAGCATGCACTCAGATGATCATCGGTTCTTGCCACATGCACGAGAGTATTATGAAAATGTGCAGTGCACACGCTATGAGAAGTAAGGAGTCTGCAGTCACATACAGTGACAGCAGACTTACATCAGAAGAATGGACAACCCATTCAAATATAACCTTAAGCACAATAACATGCCCAATCCTAACATTGCGCAAAACAGGCTAGGTTCACACTAGCGCTTTGGATTCCATTCAGGGGTCTGTTAAAAAGATCATTAACACAGCGTAACCATAAGGGAACGATGCTTTAACACTGCCAATATAATCCTGTGGGTGATGGACCCCCCGCGCAGTCAAACGCCGGCATGTAAGTGGCGGAGTTTTAAACCTCACGCTATTTCCAAGCGCATCACATGACGCAGAAGCACACGTCATGTGATGTGCTTGGAAATAGCGCGAGGTTTCAAAACTACGGCACTTACATGCCGGCGTTTGAGTGCGCGGGGGGCGGGGGGGGGGGGGGGAGTCATCACCCATAGGATTATATTGACAGCGTTAAAGCATCATTCTCTTATGGTTACGCTGTGTTAATGCTGACAGATTCTGTCTTTTTAACGGACCCCCTGAACAGAATCCAAAGTGCTAGTTTGGCCCTAGCCACTGTCAGGATTTGGCTCTGCTTGCTGGTTCCAACAGTCATTACATAAATGTTCACATTTGATTTTCATACTTATGGTCATGTGAACACTAGCTTCTCTCAGGAATGAAGTATTTCACTGAACGTATAGAAAATAAGGAAAAGCAGGTAGTTGGCATGTGACTATAAGTATTTAAATCACAAATGAGTGGTCACATGACGACTACTGAAACTGCTTGAGTGGAGGAGGCAAACTGAACTCCTGCCCTGGGTGCTACTTGTTTCTAGGTTATCTGATATGCACCAGTTAAAGAATCTCATCAGACCTTGTGTACTAAAGGGGGTGTCACACGCGTCAATGTCGTCAGCGATATGATCGCTGACGACATTGACGGCTGATCGCTGGTGAGCTGTCACACAGGCAGACTCACCAGCGATCAATTGACCAGTGACATCATGGAAACGATTTAAATATCGTTTCCACGATGTCCTGCTCCCGCTGCCAGCCTGCTGGAAGCGGGAGCAGCCTGGTCTCCAAGGTACACTGCGGGTAACTAGGCAGCGCGCGCTGCCTAGATACCCGACGTGTACCTTAGTTACCAGCCTCCTCCGCTCACCGGGTGAGCGGAGGAGGCTGGTAACTAAGGTACACGTCGGGTATCTAGGCAGCGCGCGCTGCCTAGTTACCCGCAGTGTACCTTGGAGACCAGCTCCCAGCGCTTGTGACAGGCGCTGGGAGCTGGAATATCGCTAGTCCCGGTGTCACACGCAGCGATGCTGCGTGTCCACCGGGCGACAATCGCCAGGTTTCAGAGCTGATTCTGAAACCTGGCGATCATCAACCAGCGATTTATCGCTGGTTGATGCAGTATGTCACACGCGTCAATATCGCTGCAACGTCACGTGCAGACGATATCGTGCAGGCGATATTGACGCGTGTGACACCCCCTTAAGATATTTTGCAAGCTTGATAAGATAGAAGTGTGAAATTGAAGGTGGATTTGTCCATGCTCCATATCGGTGGAGCACGGGCATGTTTCTTTGTAATAATTAGCTCTAAGGATCTTCATCTTATGGTACAGATGGTTGGCACACAGTTTTCACTCCAATACAATGGATTTTTTTAAAACCATATATATCACAGTCTAAAATAAAATTCCCATTTTTTCTAGTCATTAACAAAAATTCCCATCCTTTCTAGCCATTGCTCTATCTGCCCAACACCTCAAAATAAAATATGCTAAATATCATGCCTTATGATGATGCTGACTCTTACACAGGCTGGCAGTGTCTCAGCCTAGTCACAGCTTATTTTAAAAGGATTCTCTGAGAACAGAAGAAAAAAATAACTAAAGGATATGTAATTATAAATAGATTAGTAAATTACTTTAATTTAAAAACCACACACTTTTGTCTAAGGAAATAATAACTATGTAATTAAAATGTCCAACATATTACACTGGCAGAAACCTATCCTGGAAAATAAAAGGAAAAGTGCCTGTGAGCATGTGCAGGAGGAATCTGTCTCCTTTATGTCACCTCTAGGAAGAGTTACTCCTAGTAGATATTCTAAAAGAAGGAGATATCAGGGGTGCTGATGTAAGATGTAAGAAGATGCTGCTCACACTGTTATCTACCCTGTTTGATCTATTATTGAAGTTCAGGGGTTCTGGTGTAACAAGAGGTTTGATCACTCCTGTCCACCCTATCAGATCTAAAACTGAAAATATTAGGGAAAGGTTTGGTACCACCACGCTACGTATAAAAGACCATTGATTTACCTGGGATAGTTGATCAAGGGAGAGGGAGGGGGAGTGTGGCACCTTGCTGACACAGGCAACCACAAACTCACCTACAGCACGGATGGGTTTCCACAGCGGGTACACAGACACAAACAACACCTTCCACCCCAACACAGTAGGGGGAGCACAACTTGCTGGCTTTAGGCAGATCCCCTATAAATACTAGTGCTGGGGGCGGACTTGGTTAGAGTGTGCAGACGCTACAAGAGCTGTGAAGACGTACTGGTGGTCGGTGCTGCGTTAGGTCCGAGCCAGTTTCTCCGAGCAGCTTCTCCAGCAGTCCTGCAAGGCCCAAGAGTGGGGACAGAAGGCAAGGAGAAGAGAAAGGACAGTGGGGACCGAGGAGCAAGCATTAGGTTCACCCCCGAGCAACACACCGGACACCACAGTCCACGTCTACTGGAGAGCACTAGGCCCAGTAGAAAATACCGGTACACCGTGGAGACTCCCAGGCATCTCCGCAGTCACATACCAGGGAGCCAAGCACCGTAGAGAGAGAAGCAGCAGTAGTCAAGCAAGGGTATCCCGAAGACAGCACAGGTGAACAAAGAGAGCAGAGGAGGCCAGCCAGGTTCTACATATGCGGGGGCTTCACACACACACACACACGAGGAAAGCAACAAGGAGGCCTTATACCCATTCGCTGTGGAGACCCAGAAGTGCATCCTGAACACCCGGCAGTGCTCTGGACATCTACCTACAACTACACCAGTAAAAGGTAAAAGAACAACCAGCGGTGGGTGTGTCAGTTCCTTACCCGCGGCCCTGTCAGCCCCAGTGATTGTCCTGTCTTCCAGCAGTCTGGCCAACTCCCTGCTCCATTCATCATCAGCACCTCCATTACCACCCTTGCATCCCTTCCCCGGAGGGCCAGCTCCACCTACAGGGAGCTGTACTATCTTTGCCGCTATGCCACCACCCTCCGGAGGTCTGAAGCGGCGCGCTCGTGCTCAATCACCAGAAGCTGCGGGTGGCATCACGTGAACTTTATAAACTCCATTTCTCCCATTTCAACTACCCCTTTTTATAAGCAGACCACCAGGGCCACGGGTCTGGGCAGGCAACCAGTGACAACCCAACATCAGCTGAGGCCCAGACATCCGAATCCCCATACCCTGGGCGAGTCAGGAGTCTCAAGGAGAAGTAGAGAAATAAATAGTTGCTCCTAGAGGTAGTTGAAGTACCTCTGTGAATGGTATTCTAATTTCTTATAGCTCTTTTATTTTTCTTACCTTTCACTATCTTTAGGAGACACTATTTATTTCTCTACTTCTCCTTAAGACCTCCCGCTCCCTGTTCCTTGGTCAACTATTCCAGGTAAATCAATTGTCTTTTATAGGTAGCGCTGTGTTACCAAACCTCTTATATTTCTTATTCTATGAAAGTCTCTGCGTGGATCCTGCCTTCCACGTGCAGCTCTACTCGAAAGTTTTATTACACCCCGTCTTTGTGCCCTCTTTTACCTTTCACATTGTGTATTTATTATTCAATTATTATGTATTTTCTACTAATTCTGTGTGTACTCCCCATTATTTCAAGAGTGCCAATAATACCAATTTAACCTTCGTCGGCTGAATAGGTACAATTGTAACTATTCCGTTTTAAAATTGCAATAACTTTTTTTCGAAAGCCGTAGAGGGCTGAAATTTCGTGACATCTCTGCAGTTTTGGTCCAGAATATATTGGCCAAATTTCAATAAAATATCTCCACCCCTTCTGAGATAAGGGTCGAGATATTTAATATAAAATTATGCAGCCTGACAAAGGTTAAACTGAAAATATTAGGGTTTCTAAGCTAAGAAAAGGATGATCATACTATTTTCCACCCTGTCTACCCGATATAATACTGAAGATATCAAGGATGTTGATATAAGAAAATGCTGCATATACTTCTTGTCAAATAATAGCTATATCTAGGGCGCGGATGTAAAAAGTTGTTGCTCACACTGCTGTCCATCCTGTCTATTAGATCTAATACTGGATCCACCGTGAGTGCTGAGATAATAAGAGGCTGCTCACACTGCTACCCATCCAGTCTTGCTAAATGCTGAGCAACTGCTGTGAGCTGAAGATAAGTTGACTGTATGAGGTATAGGTTATAACCACGTCTTAGCATCAGAGTTTCTTACTACATATGCTCATTGGTAACTGTGCTACTAACATGCTAGAACTGGTTTCTGTCATTGGAACAAGACAGAACAAGTGTGATTCGATAACTAAATGAAGGTATTTAGGAAGTTATTTAAATTTCTCAACATGTAATTTGGATATCCATGAAGAGAAAGTCATGTAATCATGGAAATTGTGAGCTAGCAAACATATTTAAATATATATATAAAAAGGTTTCAGTATGGTGTTGGCCAGGTGAAAAAAAGATTGAATTCTCTCAGTGGGATATATACAGTTGTGCTCAAAAGTTTCCTTGGCAGACTTTTTGCTTTCTTGGTCTTTTTTCAGAGAATATGAATGATAATACATTAACCTTTTTCTACTCATGATTAGTGGTTGAGTGAAGCCATTTATTGTCAAACTACTGTGTTTTTTCTTTTTAAATCATAATGACAACCAAAAACATCCAAATGACCCTGATCAAAAGTTCATGTACCTTGGTGATTTTGGACTGATAACATGCACAGAAGTTGATTCAAATTGATTTGAATGGCTAATAAAGGTAACATCTTCACCTGTGACTTGTTTACTTGTAATCAGTGTGAGTGAATAAAAGCTGAGTGAGTTTCTGGGATCCTGACAGACTCTTGCATCTTTCTTCCAGCCACTGACGTTTCTGCATTTTGAGTCATGGGGAAAGCAAAAGAATTGTCAATGGATCTACGGGAAAAGATAGCTGAAATGTATAAAACAGGAAAGGGATACAAAAGATGTCCAAGGAATTGATAACGCCAGTCAGCAGTGTTAAACTGTGATTAACAAGTGGAAAATCAGAGTCTCTGTAAAAAAACAAACCAAGATCAGGTAGGCCAAGAAAAATTTTGGCCACAACTGCCAGGAAAATTGTTTAGGATGCAAAATAAAAAAGCCACAAATAACATCAGCTGAAATACAGGACTCGCTGAAAACTAGCGATATGGTTGTTTCAAAATGAATAAGGAGGCACTTGAAGATAATATGGGCTGCAAGGTGAAGTTGCCAGAAGTAAACCATTACTGCACAAATGCCACAAAGTATCTCACCTATAATACGCCAAGCAGCACAGACAAGCCTCCAAACTTCTGGAAAAAGGTAATTTGGAGTGATGAGACTAGAATCGAACTTTTTGGCCACAACCATAAATGTTACATTTGGAGAGGTGTCAACAAGGCCTATGATGAACACCATTACTACTGTAAAGCACAAAGGAGGATAGCTGATGATGTGGGGTGATGTGTGAGCTACATTGACCAAGTTTCCTGTGTCTAAGTTGAAGGAAAGATGCATGCAGCACATTATCAGCAAACGCTGGAGGAAAATTTGCACTCTTAATCCCATAAGCTGCGCATGGGATGTACTTGGAAGTTCCAATATGACAGTGAGCGAAAACACAAGGCCAAGTCGGCTTGTCATTCCTTCTACAACAGATCAAAGTGAAGGTTCTGGAGTGGCCATCTCAGTCACCTGATCTCAATATCATTGATCCATTCTGAAGAGAACACAAGCACGCAGTTCATGCAAGAAAGCCCAAGAATTTACAGGAACTGAAGGCTTTTTGCCAAGAAAAATGGACAGCTTTACCAACTGAGAAAATAAAGAGCCTCATCTACAACTACCACAAAAGACTTCAAGCTGTCAATGATGTTAGAGGGGGCAATACATGGTATTAAAAACTGGGGTATGAGAACTTTTGATCAGGGTCATTTGGAAGTTTTTTGTTGTCATTATGATTTAAAAAGAAAAAACACAGTGGTTTGGCAATAAATGGATTCACCCAACCACTAACCATGAGTGGGAAAAAATGATTGTGTTATCAATCATATTCTTTGAAAAAAGGAAAAGAAAGCAAAAAGACATCAATATGTAAACTTTTGAGCACAACTGTAATTATGTAATTATGCAATAATGCAAAAGATTTTCAAAATATCCAGATCTGCTTTGTGCAGGGCTAATCACAAGTCACAATGTGTAAACCTCCATTAAGATTACTGGCAGTTGCAAACCACACACCATGAGCCTGTGAGCCACATGAGGCTCTGGAACCACAGTTTGAATACCATTGGTGTAGAATATACAGGTGTATCTCAATGAATTAGGATATCATCAAAAAGTTATTGGTTTTCAGTAATTCAATACAAAAAGTTAAATGCATATATTATATAGAATCATTTCAGAGTGATCTATTTCAAGTGTTTATTTCTGTAAATGTTGATGATTATGGTTTACAGCTAATGAGAACCCAAAGGTCATTATCTCAGAGAATTAAAGTAGGGAGGATAACGGGCTAAAAACCATGCTGCCGTTTTCCACGAGACATCAAATGGTGAATATAATATTAAATTTATTTGTCAACACGTTTCAGGGCTCAAAACAAAAACAAAAGAAAAAAGTACTTCTGTCACCAATTTCCAAGACACGTAACATTTTCATTTTTTGGGGATCTGGGGCTGTGTGATGGCTTATTTTTTACAGCTTGAGCTGAAATTTTTAATACCATTTTTGGGTAGATGCGACATTTTGATCACCTGTTATTGCATACAATTACATTATTGTGGAGATAAGAAAACCACCATAATTTTGGCATTTTTATTTTTTTTTCTGTTACACAGTTTACTGATCAGGGTAATTGAATTTACATTTTGATATATCAGGCATTTAGGAATACCAAATCGTTGTATATTTTTTCTATAATAGTTATATTTTCAATATAAGGGCAAATGGGGGGGGTGAATTGAAATTTTATGTTTTTATTATCCTTCATATTTTTAAAAACTTTTTTTTCGCTTTCTCTTTATTTTACATGGCGCCTCAGGGCTCCTTAACACTGCTGTGTCTGATCGCTTCTGCAGTAGAGAGCTGTGCTGAAGCATGGCTCTGTACTGCAGAAATGATTGTCTCCTTTGAATGCCGACACTCAGTAAGTGTTCACAGGAAGCAAATCAGTACAGCTACAGGGGGTCATCACCTGTCACAGAGTCGCCAATAATGAAAGAAATGGTGCATTCACTGCTGCGATCTAATGGGTTAACAGGAGTGAGTGGATCTTTGATCCGCTTTCATCTGTAAGGCCCCATTCACATACTGCTTTTTTTGCTGCTTATTTTGTAAGTACAAGCTCATCACAAACCAGGAGTGGGTGATTAAACATATAAGTGGAGCACTTGTTTCTAATAGACCTTTTCTCTGAGTGTGCCACTCCCGGTTTTGATTGTTCCACTCCTGGCTTTTTTTGAGGTTGTGTGTAAAAATACGCAGCACAAAAAAGCAGTGTGTGAATGGGGCCTTAGTGTGGCATCCTGCATCCAGGTACCAACAGGCCTTTCTAGAACACAGATGAACATCCACAGCAGGTACACCAGTACAACCAACACCTTCCACCCCAGCACAGTAGGGGGGGAAGCTCAACTTGCTTCCCTTAGGCAAGATCCCCTATAAATACTGATGCTGGGGAGGAGTTAGTCAGAGTGTGCAGACGCTAGGAGAGCTGCGAATATGTCCTGGTGATCGGTGCTGTGTTAGGCCCAAACCGGTGACCCTGAATAGCCTTTGAGCAGTCTTGCCAGGCCCAACAGTGGGGACGGAAGGCAAGGAGAGGAAAGAGGAAGGAAAGCAGGAGCCGAGGAGCCAGAATAGGTTCACCCAAACAACCCACCGGACACTGGGGCCTGCGTCTGCAGGAGAGCTACACCCCCAGCAGAGAACCCTGGCAAACTGCGTAGACTTCAGTCACCCAGTCACCTGCTTAATCACCTTTCTGGGAGTCAGACACTGTGGAGAGAGAGATGGTGGTAGTCATCAGAGGTGTCCCATTGACAACGCAGATGGAGAGAGAGGGTAGTGGAGGCCAGCCAAGTTCTACACGGGGCAGGGGCTTCAAAACAGGGAAAAGAGGAGACAGAGGCCTTACACTCACTTGCTGTGGAGATTCAACTGTGCTTCCTGGTCGCCCGATAGTGTTCCGGACTTTTACCTGCTATACCACCAGTAAAAGGTAAAGAGACATTCAACAGCATGTGTGTGCGTTCATCAACCCCTGTCCCTATTACCCGCAGAGACTATCCCGTTAATCCACAACCTGGCCAAACCCATGCTCCATTCCTCACAATCATCACTGCCCCAGAGGTTTAGCTCCACCTGTAGGGAGCTGCTCCTCCCTAGCTGCAATACCACCACCCTCCGGAGGACTGTGGCGGCGCTAGTGTCTAGTCACCAGGTACTACAGGTGGCATTACGAGACAAAGACGTTACTCCCTTTGTAAATACTAAAACAACCCTCCTTTTTTTGGGGCTGTCCCCCAGGGCCACGGATATGGGTAGGCCACTAGTGGCATACCCCACCGAAGCAGAGGGCCTAGACATCCGAGTTCCCATACCCTGGGTCAACATAGCTGCACATGACGGCTGATCAGATTAAGCCAACATGTGCAGGGAAATGGTCAGAGCTCAGTGCTTGCATCAAAGGAAGGGACATGACCAAGAATGTACCTATACGTCCTTGGACCTGAAGGGTTTAAAAGGCATCTGGCAGTAAGATCAACCCTCCTATGTCCTTTGTATAGGAATGTAGATAACAGAAAGATGAAGAAAATGATACCTTGATATCTGTGATTTGATATCTTATTCTAGAATAATCCACATTTTTCTTATATGTATTTTTCTTATATGTACATGGAATATTCATATCTTTGGACCGTACACAGATCTGCATGAAAATCTGCCCCCACCGCTTTTTTAAATCAAAGAAGGCTTTATCAATGTGGACCAAAAAATGATTTATAGTTTGATTTATGCTGCCCAAAATCAGATACAGCGCTGCAGTAAAATCAGAACTAACACAGTATAGCAGAAATGAACTTTGTCTCACTACAAGCAATTGCAGAGACAGTTGTCCTCTCATTGTGCCATCAGCTCTGCTACAGAGCTATGCCTGATTATAACCGACACAGTACAGCAGAGTTGTACCTAATCTCATTGCAAACACATTTACAGTGATGTCAGCCCTGCTGCCTCACTGACTGTTTGTGACTCACCATGGCCAGGACTCCGGTTTAGACAGGCGTTCGCTTCCTCTTCCGGCAGGCGCGGTCCACCCGTGACAAGGTAGTGGGCCCGGTGGTGCAGATCAAAAGTGAAGATGTCTTGTGGGAACAGATTTAAGGGTTAAATTGTTTCGTGACGCCACCTATGAGAGATTCGGTAACTGTACCGACGCTGCGGGCCTCCGGGGGATGGAATGCACAAGATGGAAACGCTCCCCACAGGCTAAGCGGTGATCCCCGGAGCCAGAAGCTGCATAAAATGTTGTGAGGCAGCTGCGGTTACCTTAGCATGTGGATAAACAGTTCATAAGGAAGCACGGACACTAAGTCTCTGTAACGGGTTTTTTACTGTAACCAGCAAGCAGTACATGGTATACAGTGACGGGTAGTGGACCGGGTGGACTCGGCAGTAATAGGTGTCCCTCAGAGATCCGCGGTGTTCCTCCATTCTAAGTACTGTGCCGTTGTCGCCCAGGAATACAGATCGGGTACAGGAGGCTGCTTGAATGCCCTATCCGGGGTATACGTTCCCGATGCTTTGGGGAGCCTTGGGTCCCTTGGTGGGTACGCCGCTGATTAGACGACTGGATTTGGCGATGGTGGGGTGCTCCTGTGAAGCTGCTCCTCCACGCTTCTGGTTCGCATAGCAGAGCTGAACTCTGCTAGCTTCGGTACCAGCAAACCGGCTGTAGATGGGCACAGGGATGATTTTGAGCCCGCATGTGGAAGCCCGTAGATTGGTTGGTAATGCATCGGAGTAATGGTGCTCAACCGTGGTGACGGTAGGGAGATGGCCGGTAGAAGGTGGCCAGGGGGCCGCACGGAACGGTGCAACCCCCTCTCCTAATGTTGCAGAGCTGGGAATCTGCAGAGGTCTTCTAGGTTGCTGTTACACTCCCCGACTCTAGACCAACTAATTGTCCTAAACTTTTCACTACACACTACCCTTACACTCCGCCCACCAGGACCTGATTGGCCCTCTATGCTAGGTGATGCATGCAGGGTATGGATCTCTGAGTTAACCATATGGCTGCCGGGTCAGAGAATATTGCTGCTGCATTTATGGTTGCAATACCCTCCTGTGACGCACTCGGTGCGGGGCGCCACATTTGTAAAATGGAAGCTGAAGCATCATGAGGAGGACACGTGCAGTGCAAATATATTAGTACAACAGAAGTGAACTTTGTCTCATTACAGTGTTATCTCTGCAGTATTGTGTTAGTTCTCATCCCCCTGTACAGCTGTCGGTTAGCAAAATGTCAGTCATTACATGTTTCAGATTGGTAAGGCTGGCTTCACACTACGTTTTTGTTCCTGTTCGTTGGATCCTATTTTTTTGCAGTATCCACAAACAGGAACGGACAGCACCAGAACGGCACCTCCAGATGCCATTTCTGTGTCACATCCGTATCCGGACACAGAAAGGGCAGTGTGGAGCCGAGCCTGTGCTGTCAGTGCTGTGTAATATCCCTATAGCAGTGTATTCATACACTACTAAATGGGTATTAAATAAAGGTTAAAAAAAGGGATGTTTAAAAATAAAAAATCATAAATTCTCAACTTCCGATGACTCCCGAGTGTTTTTAAATTGCGCTGATGCGGTCATGTGATCGGATTGCCCCGCCCCCACCAGTGACATCATACAAGGTCCTCAAACTGCCTGGAGATGTATGCAGCGTCACGGAAAGGTGAGTATTTATGATTTTTTTTTATTTTTATCCACTGCTAAAGTGATATTACACAGATTTACTGTGGGTACAGAGCAGTGCTCCTGTTCTGCGCATGCTCTGTACCCTGGATCCGGATCTGTGAAACGATTCTGTTGTTTCCCAGATCCGTTGCCATAAGCCCCCATGATAAGTGTGCCGGACCAGACAGGATTCGTTTCTGTCCTGGTTTGCCACCGGAGCCCTAAAACACTGCAGGCATCGTTTTCTGGGACCGGTGAAAAACAGGACAGAAACAAATCCTGCACGGGATTCACAAAACCGGATGGCCAAATAGGGCCAATCCGGCACCACAGGAATGTATGGGGGCAAAAACGATCCTGTACTGTTTGTTTAAAAAATGAACAGAACAGGATCACAAAAAACGTAGTGTGAAGCCAGCCTAACGCTCCTTCCATTTAAAATAAACTCTGGATGCAAAGTCTCATGCAGATCTGTGTCTGGCAAATAGATCAAAACAGTACATTTATTTATAAGAAAAACTTGGATTTTCCTGGGGCAAGACAATGGATCTCAAATATCCAGGTATCATTTTGTTCATCTTTCTCTGGCCTACATGCTCATATAGACAGCTTAGAAGGGTTGACCCTACTGACAGATGTCGTTTACGGAGTATTCTCGAATGCCTGTTTGCAGGAAGCAGTCAGACATGATGATTTTGATCTAATTCACAGGGTCAAATTGATGTAATTTTTCATAACTCCTTCTTTGTGGTAACATACTTACCGTAGTAGCTTGGGTTGCATTGGCTCATCATTTGACACATATTGTTCTAATACATTGATCCTACTATGAACAGTAATAAGACCACAGCAACTGACACTTGCAGTGTTTGTGGTGTTAGCAGTCACATTGCAAATATCACATGCAAAATTCTTACCAATGTCAACCATGGCGTCTAGTGGCACGCCAGCTAACCATCTCATCTATTTTAGGTGCTGTTTACCAGCTAGTTCATACAATACATTATATTAACTGTTCAAGTGTTGTGCTGTAGAGTGATATGCACATCAAATAGAAAACTCAACATTGCAAGTGTCAGCACACTGGCACTTCCCTTAGGAGAACACAGTGTCTCTTAGCAATGAACCATGTCCCCTTATCACATGGCTCCACTTAGTTTCTGTTACCAATGCTTTTGATACGGTGCCACACAAAAGGTTGATACATAAAATGAGGGCAATGGGATAGGGGAAAATATGTGTAAGTGGGTTAAGAACTGGCTTAGTGATAGGAAACAAAGGGTGGTTATTAATGGAACACACTCAGAATGGGTCACAGTTAACAGTGGGGTACCACAGGGGTCAGTGTTGGGCCCGCTCCTATTTAATATATTTATTAATGACCTTGTAGGGGGCATACAGAGTAGAATCTCAATATTTGCAGATGACACTAAACTCTGCAGGGTAATCAATACAGAGGAGGACAATTTTATATTACAGGAGGATTTATGTAAACTAGAAGCTTGGGCTGCTAAATGGCAAATGCGCTTTAATGGGGATAAATGTAAAGTCATGCACTTGGGCAGAGGAAACAAAGGGTATAATTATGTGCTTAATTATAAAACACTGGGCAAAACTACCACTGAAAAAGACCTGGGTGTATGGGTAGATGACAAACTCACATTTAGTGGCCAGTGTCAGGCAGCTGCTGTAAAGGCAAATAAAATAATGGGATGTATTAAAAGAGGCATAGATGCTCATGAGGAGAACATAATTTTACCTCTATACAAGTCACTAGTGCGACCACACTTAGAATACTGTGTACAATTCTGGTCTCCGGTGTATAAGAAAGACATAGCTGAACTAGAGCGGGTCCAGAGAAGAGCGACAAAAGTTATTAGAGGACTAAGGGGTCTGCAATACCAAGACAGGTTATTAAACTTGGGGTTATTTAGCTTGGAAAAACGAAGGCTTAGGGGTGATCTTATAATAATGTACAAATATATGAGGGGGCAGTACAGAGACCTTTCTAATGATCTCTTTACTCTTAGGCCTGAGACTGGGACAAGGGGGCATCCTCTACGTCTGGAGGGAAGAAGGTTTAATCATAATCACAGACGTGGATTCTTTACTGTAAGAGCAGTGAGACTATGGAACTCTCTGCCACATGATGTTGTAATGAGTGAGTCACTACTAACATTTAAGAAGGGCCTGGATGCCTTTCTTGAAAACTATAATATTACCGGTTATATATACTAGATTCTTTGATAGGGCGTTGATCCAGGGAATTAGTCTGATTGCCGTATCTGGAGTCAGGAAGGAATTTTTTCCCCAATGTGGAGCTTAGTGTTGCCACATGGGGTTTTTTTGCCTCCCTCTGGATCAACATGTTAGGCTATGGGTTGAACTAGATGGACTTAAAGTCTTCCTTCAACCTTAAAAACTATGTTACTATGTTACCAATGGGAGACGCACTCCTATTTTTATATGGATATGCAGATATCAAAACAGCTTGGACTTTTACAAAAAATTAATTTGTCATGGAATCCTTTTCTTTTCTTTTTACAGTTGCACCTTTATAGCCTTTTGTTTTTTGCTGCAAGCTGTGCCAAGACCTTTAGAATTCCTCCTTCTGATTGGGCATCATTGCCCACAATTTTAAAAGCTCAGCTGGTGGGCAGCTCATTGTTTTAACCCAAGATCACTTGTGTTTGTGCCCTCCTGCCATGGTTTTACCTGGAAATGACAAACCTATATACTTATAATATGACACATATAAATTAATTATGAGCAAATTTGCTGAAATCCCACTAAAGTCTAACCAAGAAATTCAATTTGGGTTGACTTGCTGAAACGTAAATAACTTAAATGTGCTTTATTATGCTCTGAGTTCCCTTCAGACACTAAAGCATAAAAATATTGAAATATATTACGGTATATCAACCTTGACCCAGCCCTCACCTGTCCTGTCACCCAACATCCTTTCCTTTTGGCCTTTATGTGCCTTCCCTGCTCTATTTAGGCATACACTGACTAGGTGTCGCAACTTTAACCTGAAACTGACATACAGAAAGCAGTCAAGATAGTCTGTCTGATATACTGATAAAATAGCTGAGTTCATTTGTTAAAGAACTCAGTATTACTGGTAAAGGGGTGCACATAAAAAATATCACTATGAAATCATGTGACAGACGAGCTACCACTCGGCTGTGGCTAGGCTTTATGCAAAGTGATGACACCAGGGTGACGCATGTCATAATGTTGAATGTCACCATCATGACATTTTGACACCTTTCCGATGCAGTGATGGTGAAGATGCTGAGGCACAGCAGGAGAAGATAACTGAAGATCGGACCGAAGTTAATAGAGAGGGGCTACACAGATGTACGGTAAGGGATGGATTGAGATGACCAGGAGGCCACATAGGGAACTGCAGCCAGGTAGGAAGAAGACAGTTTAACACAAACACCCTAACAGACATCCCACACATCACTAGAGGGCAGCACCCAACCCGGAGCCCGGGACTCTAGGCGGGCAAGGGGTGGTGGGTTTAGAGATCAGTGGGTGGGACAGCAAGCAGGTCAGGTGATAGATGGTAGAAATAGGGAAGGGGAGGAGGAAGGAGTCAGTAGGCCGAGGTAGGCTGAGCAGTAAAGAACAGAAGCACATGTCCTGGAGGAGTGGGGTGAATGGAGCGCAGAATCCGAAGTGCCAGTGCAGCCACGAAAGAAAGCCCATCCAGAGCCAGCACCCCAGGAATGTGAGGAAAGAGAGGACCAGTGGTACTGGGTCCTAGGAACACAGCCGAGACGACCGACTGCAGACGGAGTAGCCTTCTGTATGGAACCAGAGTCACCAGAAGGAGCCTGATAGAGCCTTGCAGAGAAGGACTATTGGAGGCTAGGCTAGTAGCAGAGTGTCGGCTCTGAAGGGGACCGACAATTCACCTGGTTTCCCCAGATTCACTGATGGGGAGCTCTAACTCCATGTTAGAGTTCCTACCCCAAAGGACAGGCAGCTCAGTGGCGACCACGAGGACCCACAGGGTCCGAGCTACCGCTAAACTGTCCGGAGACACGCACACAGTGAGAGAGAAAGAGAGTAAAGCCTGGAAAGGACAGAGAAAGAGTGAGGCATCACAGAGAGGAACAACCTGGCTGCAGAGAGTAAAGAGGAACCCGGAGGGGAAAGTCTGAACCCGTGTAAGAACTGAACTGTAACTGAACTGTTGTACTGAGAGAACTGCAAAGTAAACACGGTGAACCCTGCTTCTGACTCCCTTGCATGATTAAGACAGAACTGTATTGCCCATGCATGATTCCCTCCAGCAGGACTGCAGAGAGATCCCACCTGGAGAGCCACAGCCTGTCAGCTCTGGGCACTGAATGAAGGAAGGCTGCAGCAGCAGGAAAGTAAGTGAACTGCAACTACTACAAGCTTACACCATACACCTTAACATCACTGCCCCGGGGAACCAAGTTCTACCCGCGTAGAACTATTCCATCTATAGCTGCTTTAACATCATCCCTGGAGGTTCTGCAGCAGCGGTGGTCCCATTACTGACCACAAGCCGTGGGTGGCGTCATGACAAACTCTAATCCCTTGTAAATATTCCCCTTTACTTGCCAGGGCCCGGGACACGGTCCGGACCAGAACCTCCGTGACATCCCCAGTAGCAACCTGGTCCGGTACCGAGTACCCCGTCCCAGTGGGCTCGACAATGAGTATAACTTAAAAAACTCTTTTACAGCTCTTTAGAATTCAGCAAAATGGTAATAATCCATCCTACTTCGTTTCAAATCAGAATTTCCTGAATTCATCAACTTTGGGCAATTTTCATTTGATTTGTTTAGATTTGAAAGACTCATATTAGTTGGAGACTTATTTAAAAACATATACACGTATAAATATTCATACTGAACCTCAATGCACAAATACGGTAAAAGCAGCAAGTCTGCAAATTCTTTCCATGTACTGTAGTTGGACACTAGAGATATGAAGAGCAAACTGCTATCAGATTAGTTGGCTCTGAAAGGAGTGTCACACTTGTAACAATCTCTTATCACCATTACTATGCAGAAAGCAGTCAACATTGTCCATCTGGCACATTCGATAAAACAAGTGACATAGCTTACGTAATTGTTCAGTTTTAAAGAATAATAATTAACAAAAACATAATATGCTTTAATTCTTTCATGTCCAAGGGTCATTTTCATTCATAACATTATCTGCAAAAGTTTGAAAAATTGAGAAATAAAAAGTAAAAACAGTGACTGACATAATGGTAATATTTCCTGGAATAGTTGATGTATTTTGTTACTTGCTGGATAGTTGCTTTAACATATAAAGCATCATGCTATGCTAATTTTTCCAATAAAATGATGGACACTATTATGGAAAAGACAGAGGGATCTACAGGTGTTGTTGGTGTCTGTCTTTTGGCAGAACAGAACCAGGAATGATAACACATCTGCTAAAATGGCATGCCAAAAATGGTCACCAAAACAAATTTGGAGGGTTAAGCAGTACAAGTGGAATGGAAGAGCACATCAGTTTTTAATTGAGCTGCTAATTTCAGCACATCTATTTTCTACAAGATCTCCCATGACTTGTGATGAGTGAGTGTAATCATTACCAGGGTCAGACTGGCCCACCGGGAGATCCTCCGGTAGGCCACAGGTCCTGGTGGCTCTGCCCCCTCTGCCCCACCTCCTTACCCCCCTTTCCTGTGAGGAACAAAGAGGGCCCCCCTGAACTACCACTATTCATATTGGCGTGACAAGCGCCGATATGAATAGCCTCTCTGTCCCTGAGGTATAGCAGGGAGATGCTATCTCCCTGCTATACCCGCTGCCTCCTACGTGCACTGCAGCACAGTGACGCTGCTGGCACGTGTGCAGGAGGTCAGAGCCTCAGGGCGATGATGTTGTCACCCCGGGACTTTACTTCCTGTTCACCGTCAGGAGCTCTGAGTCACCATGGAATGGATCCTCCAGCGGTGAGGGGAGTATAGTGTTTATTTTTTAATGCACAGGGGTCAGGATGGGGACACATAGGGGCCCCAGATGGGGACATATGTGGGTCCAGATGAGGACATATAGGGGTCCAGATGAGGACATATAGGTGTCCAGATGAGGACATATAGGCCCCCAGATGGATACATATAGGGGCCCAGATGGATACATATAGGGGCACAGGATGGGGGTATTTAGGGGCCCAGATGGGGACATATGGGGGTCCAGATGGGGACATTTAGGGATCCAGATGGGGAAACATAGGGGCTCAGGATGGGGACACATACCAGGGGCCCAGGATGGGGACACATACATACCTCTCTGTTACTCCATTCTTGCCACACTACCTGACTCCTCCTGCATCCCTGGGGAAGTCGGTCATGGGATCAGCACAGCAGAGTGACATAATCACTGCGAGATCCGATCACATGACAGGATGCCCAGAGGATGCAGGAGGACTCAGGAAGTGCAACAAGCAAGGAGCAACGGAGGACAGCGCCAGAGAAGTTCAAAGCGTTTGTTATTTTAGTGTGGGCAGTAGCATGGGGTGCTGTATAGAGTGATTGGGAGGCCATATGCAGAATGGCGGGGGGGTAGTGACTGTAGGCACATATTATATGCGCTGGTGCGCCGCTCCCCTGTCCACGCCTCGGCGCGGTTACAGCACCAAGGTGATGGACAGCAGGTGTAGTGCATATTACATGAGCATGATGAGTGGGGGCATGTGACCTCCTGCAGCCTGCCTCCTCCAGTCCCCAGACACCGCTCCAGAGCCCCCCCAGTATAGAACAGTAGATTTGGACTATAAGATACAGCCCCCTACTTTAACCCCAAAATTTGGGGGAACAAAAGTGCATTTTATAATCCGAAAAGTGCAGTATATACCAGGATGGGGGACATACAATATATACCAGGATGGGGTACAGTATTTACCAGGATGGGGATACATATCAGGGTGGGGACATATATACCAGGATAAGGGACATATATACCAGGATTGGGACATATATACTTGTAAGGAGCCCAGGATAAGGAACGCTTGCACAGTGATGGCATGATTATGTGGGGAGCACAGTGGTGACATTATTATGTGTGGAACAAAGTGGTGACATTATTATTTGGGGGACACAGTGGTCACATTATTTGGGGGCACAGTGGTGGTATTATGTGGGGGGCACAGTGATGGTATTATTATGTGGTGCAGTAAGGGGGACACACAGGGTCGGACTGGGGTGCCTGGGGCCCACCAGGGATATTGACTCCAGGGGCCCACCCTTCAGCTATATGCAATATATATATGCTATATATATCTGTTACCCGTTACACCCATTATATTGGTATCTCCTGCACATCACTGTGCGCTCACCATAACTTTGATGTACAATTGCTGTGGTTTGCATTAAAGGATTTCTTTGGAGAAACAAGTTATCAGTGATTCACAGGTTTGGTAGGTGATCACTTATTTATTGGTGAAATCCGACCAGTGGAAATTGAACTGTCAGAAGAATGTGGCACTTGTATCCCCATTATAAAATGCAGCGGCCAGTAATGATGTGACCGCGGCTCCATTCATCATCATTGGGGCGTCCAGAAAAAGCCAAACACAGCACTCGCAGCCACCGAGGGAATGAGCCGATCAGTGATCGAGCTGTCCATCAGCTCCACTCTAATGGGGAGAAAAGCTTATCACTTAGCCAAAGGCCAAATGGAAATGTTGAGTATTTGGTCAGTATTTTATCTCAGCATTTGTAACCAAAACCGGGAGGAAAAGTATTATAGAAACAGGGGCACCACTTTTCCTTTATTGGTTTTATCCACTCCTGGTTTTGGCTACAAATTCTAAGGTAAAAATCTTACCAAATACTGAACATATGCACAATTGCCTTAGAAGAGATGATTACTTGTTTTCACCGGAGAACCTCTAAAAGTTCATATTTGCCACTATTTAATAGTCACAGGACAGGGAAGGGTTAAACTTCCAAGTATTTAATCTCTATTGGAAATAAAGAATCTTCACCTCATTAATATCATAAATAACAAATTACCGACCACAATCCATTATACCAAGACCAATAATACCACATACAAGTGAGAAATACTGCCGCACTGTAACCAGACCACTTAGGGCCCCGTCACCCCGTGGGGATGTCGGCGGCGAATGGCGGGGCGGGGGTGCGCACGCTCTCGCCGCCCCAGCCAGCGTCGCCGTCCCCCGTTTAGAAGGGGCGACTCTTCCAGCCCGCGCCGGCGACCTGTCGGGCGGCATCGCCACCGGGGTGTCTGACAACCCCGGCGGCGATGCAGGACAATGGGAGTCTGTGGCTCCCATCGCCTGACAGGTCGTCAGCGCCCGGTTACATGGGGCGATGTGTGCACATCGCCCCATGATGGTCGCCTGGTTTCACAGCAGTGCTGTGAAACCAGGCGACCTCCTGGCACTGGCGACATCGCCCCTTTACATGTGGCGACGTAGGGGCGATGACGCTGGCGATAGGCCACGCCCCCACATCGCCTCATGAATGGGCGGCGATATCGCCCCATGTAATGGGTCCCTTACTTCCATCACATAGGGAGACATATCACCACATCATGAACAGACTACATATTAATTTACCACCCCATACTGATCAGTGTTGTAGTGTTCGGTCACTAATAAAAACCATAATACTAATATTACCATAAGTGACATTATACACAGGAGCACTGTATATAGTGTAAGTGTAGAGATGATATAGTGATCACCAGTGACATTACACACAGGACCTCTGTGTATAGTGGACATGTACAGATAATACAGTGATCACCAGTGAGGTCTGTAGCTGAAGTCATTTTCTTCTTCATACAGCGCAGACCATTATCACATCTTCCAGCTAGGACTCATCTCTATAGAAAATAACACACATACATTTATACCTAATATCTTCTAGAACACATCCCCACTTTTCCACTAATTTCTACAGTACGACAGATGACGAAAAAAAGCGACATAGTGCAAAGAAACAGGAGCTCCCTCCCCTCATTGAAAACAGTATGCTGAAAAGTAAAATATACTACAGGAGTAATAATGTCCCTTAATTGGCCTCTAAAGTAACTAGGTACCCCAGTTGTCACTAAAAGCTAATGTATCTTCCTAATTCTGGCTCCCATACAGTAAATATGTCCCCCATCCTGGCCCCTTGCCAAACAGTAACACTGACACTGGGGTACAAGATAATGACACTGGGGTTCAGGATAATGACACTGGGGGTACAGGATAATGACACTGGGGGTACAGGATAATGACACTGGGGGTACAGGATAATGACGCTGGGGTACAGGATAATGACGCTGGGGGTACAGGACAATGACGCTGACGGTACAGGACAATGATGCTGACGCTGGGGTACAGGACAATGACGCTGAGGGTACAGGACAATGATGCTGACGCTGGGGTACAGGATAATAACGCTGACACTTGTTCTGATATAATGGGAAAGCTGGGTGCAGAGAAAAGGTGTATAGCACAGCAGGGGATGGGAAAGCGCTTGTTTCCCTCAGCACCCCCACCTTTTCCACCCCTTAGCACTCAGCTTTCCCAAGCTCATCTATCCTCTATCCATCAGCACTCAGCTTTCCCATGCTCTTCTATCCCTCAGCACTCAGCTTTCCCATGCTCCTTTATCTTCTTTCCCTCAGCATCCAGCTTTCCCATGCTCCTCTATCGTCTTTCCCTCAGCACTCAGCTTTCCTATGCTCCTCTATCGTCTTTCCCTCAGCACTCAGCTTTCCCATGCTCCTCTATCCTCTTTCCCTCAGCACGCAGCTTTTCCACGCTCTTCTATCCTCTTTCCTCAGTCCCAGCTTTCTCATGCTCTTCTATCATTTTTTCCCTCAGCACCCAACTTTGCCATGGTCTTCTAATACTCTTTTCTTCAGCACCCAGCTTTCCCATGTTCTGATTTCCCTCAGCACCCAGCTTTCCCATGTTCTGATTTCCCTCAGCACCCAGCTCTCCCATGATAGCAGAACATGGGAAAGTTGGGTGCTGGTGGAAAGCAGAACATGGGAAAGCTGGGTGCTGAGGGAAATCAGAACATGGGAAAGCTGAGGAATAGAGGATAGGAGAGCATGGAAAGCTGGGTGCTGAGGAATAGAGCTTCTTCCCCTCAGCAGGCAGTTTTCTCATCCTCTGCTCTGCTGCTATCACTTTCTTCCCTCGGTTATATGATGGACGTGTCACTTACAGCACAGCCAGCAGGTTCTGGCCCAGTCAATGTAAGGCCTTTTTCACATCAGCGTTTTCGTCCAGATCCGGTGGATCCGGACAAAAATCGCATCTGCCGCAACCGCGGCTATACCGCACATGCCGGACCTGCCGCAAGCCCCTTAGACAATGCATGGGGCTTGCCACAAGTGCACCGCAAGTGCGGCCGTTAGGCGGCAGATGAGGTAAATCTGCCGCATCTGCCACGATCAGCGAAAAACGCTGATGTGAAAGGGGCTTAAGGCTACGTTCACACATTTGCGTATTTTGCTGCGCTTTTTTGCGCGCGCTTTTTGCCGCGTTTTTCGGCCGCGCAAAAAAGCGCAGCAAAATACGCAGGGGCTTTCACACACTGCGCTTTCTTTCCCCCAGAAAGCGCAGTGATGTCACAGAGGGGAGGAAGAATCCTGCTTCCTCCTCCCCTCTATGACATGTGTGACCGCCCCATTAGACTTCACAGTGTTAATACACACTGTGAAATCTAAATTAAACAAAAGCAAGTGTGTGAAAAATAAAAAAGAGTCAATACTTCACCTCTCCGACGCCTCTTCTCCCGGTGTCTGGTGCCGTCTGCCGCTCTCCGGTGTCCGATTCTAAGTGAGATGTCTTCTCACAGGACCTGTGGTGATGTCAGAGGGGGCGTTCCCATCGCTGATTGGCTGCTCGCGGTCATGTGGTATCACATGACCACGAGTGCCCGGGAACGCCCCCCTTCTGACGTCACCACAGGTCTTGTCAGAAGAGATCTGACTTAGAATCGGACACCGGAGAGCGGCAGAAGGCACCAGACAGCGGCAGAAGGCGTCGGAGAGGTGAAGTATTCATTCTTTTTTATTTTTCACACACTTGCTTTTGTTTAATTTAGACTTCACAGTGTGTATTAATACACTGTGAAGTCTAATGGGGCGGCCACAGCTGTCACAGAGGGGAGGAGGAAGCAGGATTCTTCCTCCCCTCTGGGAGAATACGCAGAAGTAGCTGCGTAAACAATTGACATATCAATTGTTTACGGAGCTGCGTTTTCTCCCGGAAAAACGCATTGCGTATTTTAAGCAATGTCTGCACTGCAAAGTGAATTTCCCATTCACTTTGCAGGCAGACAAAAGGCACATTGCGTATTTTGAAAAGCGCGCGTAAAAAAACGCGGCAAAATACGCAATGTGTGAACGCAGCCTGAGGCTGATATCACACTAGCGTTTGTGTCTACATGAGTCTGACATGCAGATGCAAACGTAGTCATACTGATCTGACCGCAGCGGGGATTCTCCGCATGCCTTCACATAGTATAGTGCCTGGTCACTCAATCAGCGGTCGGTCTCGGCGGTGGCCTGGAGATCAGAGGCGGCCGCCACTGATCTCCCGGTGGCTGCCTCTGATTTCTATGGATCCGCAGCATCTGCCTGCGTTGTCATGCGGAGGACACTGCGGATCCATTGAGCTCCATGCATTCTTTGTGCACTTGTGGTCACTTGCTGATAAAATAAGCCCCCGCAAATGCACAGAAAATGCTACATGTTGTGTTCGGAGGGTGCTATTAAAAAATGCATCTGAACGCAAATGTAACCAAATGCAGCCATACGCAGGTACTATGCGTTCCCATATTATACATAGGAATGCAATGTGCATGCGTTTGGTTACACTGCGTTCTGTACACAAATGTGAAACCGGCCCAATAGCCCCAGCCCTCCTCTCACAAGCAGTCACACACACACCCCTCCCCAGGCAAGTACAGGATGGAGAAACAGAGATGTAAAGAACTCTATACACCCCCCAAACACACACACACATACATATATACATACACACACATATATATACACACACACACAAACATATAAACACACACACAAACACACACACATAAACACACATACACATACACACACACACACACACACACACAAATACACATTCACACACACAAACACACATAGAAACACACACACACACAAACACACAAACACACACACACACAAACACACACACACATACATACAAGCTATCTTCCCATGCAGCAATGTCTTCCCCCTTGTGGCCTCCTCCCCCCTCAGTTGTCTCACCCATGTGCTCTCAGTGTGTCTTCTTCCTGAGCTGCACCGTGACTGACTTCACTGCAGGAGATCAGCACCGCCCCGCAGCTGACGTCACAGGCCTCTGCCGGCTCATGCATATTCATGGCCCACGCAGTCTGGAAGCTGCCTGGGGAGGAGAGCACAGCACTGGGAGGGGACAAAGAAAGCCTAGTGCAGGGGTCCCCAACCTTTTTTGCTCCGGGGACCGGCGTCAAGCAAGATAATTTCTCTGAGGCCCGGCGGGGAATGTTACAGGGGGCGGGGCTTTGACCATATGGGGCGGGGCCATGTAGAAGGGGTGGGGTTTAGTATCGTCTCCCCGAAAGATGCATTACATCATTTGCGGGGAATCTCTTATTTCTCTATCCCCTTGCAGCCCCAGCCTCCGTTTGCAGCCCCCAGCCTCCTTCTGCAGCCCCAGCCTCCTTTTCCAACCCCCAGCCTCCTTTTCCAGCTCCCAGCCTCCTCTTTCGGCCCCCAGCCTCCTTTTCCAGCTCCCAGCCTCCTCTTTCAGCCCCCAGCCTCCTCTTTCAGCCCCCAGCCTCCTCTTCCAGCCACAACCTGCTTTTTCAGCCCCCAGCCTCCTCTTTCAGCCCCCAGCCTCCTCTTCCAGCCATAACCTGCTTTGCCATCCCCCAGCCTCCTCTTCCAGCCATAACCTGCTTTTCCATCCCCCAGTCTCCTCTTTAACCCCCTAGTCTCCTCTTTAACCCCCAGCCTCCTCTTTAACCCCCCAGCCTCCTCTTTAACCCCCCAGCCTCCTCTTTATCCCCCCAGTCTCCTCTTTAACCCCCCAGTCTCCTCTTTAACCCCCAGTTTCCTCTTCAACCCCCCAGTCTCCGCTTTAATCCCCCAGTCTCTCCTCTTTAACCGCCAGTCTCCTCTTTAACCCCCCAGTCGCCTTTTTAACCCCCCAGTCTCTCCTCTTTAACCCCCCCAGTCTCTCCTCTTTAACCCCCAGTCTCTCCTCTTTAACCCCCCAGTCTCTCCTCTTTAACCCCCAGTCTCTCCTCTTTAACCCCCCAGTCTCTCCTCTTTAACCCCGTCTCCTCTTTAACCCCCCAGTCTCCTCTTTAACCCCCCAGTCTCCTCTTTAACCCCCAGTCTCTCCTCTTTAACCCCCCAGTCTCTCCTCTTTAACCCCCCAGTCTCTCCTCTTTAACCCCCCAGTCTCTCCTCTTTAACCCCCAGTCTCTCCTCTTTAACCCCCAGTTTCTTCTTTAACCCCCCCAGTCTCTGCTTTAACCCCCAGTCTCTCCTCTTTAACCCCCCAGTCTCTCCTCTTTAACCCCCCAGTCTCTCCTCTTTAACCCCCAGTCTCTCCTCTTTAACCCCCCAGTCTCTCCTCTTTAACCCCCAGCCTCCCCTTCCAGCCACAATCTGACACACACACAGACATACCTCGTTCAACGGTTCCCCCTCCCCAGCACCTGCTGTATCTCAGCCTCTCTCTTCTTTTCCTCAGAGAAGCCATCAGCCAATCACAGTGCAAAAGCCACTAGCCAATCAGGGCCCGGCTGCTGCACCGTGATTGGCTGATGGCTTCTCCTGTAGTTCTTTGCCTCAGCTATGTGAATAGAAGAGAGGGAATGTAATGAATGATGCAGGGGGCGGTGACATCACTCCGGGAGCCGCCGCAGAGCACACAATGTGTAGTGCTGGTCTGCGGCGGTGCGGACCGGCACCCAGACCCCAGCGGCCCGGTACTGGGCCGTGGCCCGGTGGTTGGGGACCCCTGGCCTAGAGGCTCAAGTTACTCCTGGGGCACAATGTGTCGCTTATTCAGTTGTCACAGTGACTGACAGACTGTCAGTCACTTAGGGACGGGTGCAGACTGTCTGCGGGCGGCTGTGCACTCGCACCGTCGCACGGATCAGCAGGGGGTAGTGAGAGGCGGGTCTAGGTGGGCGGGGCCTCTAGACCTGAGGGCCTCCCATGACTTTTACCCGGTTACCAGGCAGAGCAGTCCGAGGCTGGGGACACAGTTTTTGTTTCACACAGGAGGGGCAGTAATATAGACACACACGGCAACAGCGGCTCAGCATTGGGGCATCAGTAGGATGAGGAGTTTGTCCACCTTGGGAATAGATGGAGACAGGGATGGAAATGTGAGACGTCATATGTGTCTTTGTTGTAATGTATCTAATGGGCTGGATATGTTTTCATGTTGACCTGGGGACCTAGAATGGGGCAACATAGGGGACCAGAATGGAGGAACATAAGGGCTAGGATGGTGGACATTATTAAATAAAGGGGGCAAGGATGGGAGACATTAATATATGGGGACCAGAATAGAGGAACATAGGGGACCAGGATGGAGGAATATAGGGACCTAGAACATGATTAAATAAAGTGGGCCAGAATGAGGAACATACATATTTGGCTAATGTGGCAAGTAGAGATATATTTACTGTGACCAATTAAGGGACATTACTGCTGTAACATAATTTACTTTTGAAAATTATGTTTCCCATGAGAGGAATAAAGGGGAGTTTTTGTTACTGGGCAGGGCGGTACTACGCTGCTTTTTTTGTCATCTGATGTAGTGCAGAAATCTTGGGAAAAGTGTGGAATGTGCTCTGGAAGTGATCAATTATAGATAACTGTTTTTTTTCTGCAGGGATGAGTCCATGCTAGAAGACATTATGTCGGTCTGCGACAGATGAAGAGAACTGAAGATGAAGGACTTCACCTAGAGACATCACTGGTGAGTATGTGTATTACCTATACATGCACACTAACACTATATACAGAGCTCCTTTGTATAATGTCAGTGGTGATCAATGTATAACCTGTACACTGACACTATATACCGAACTCCTGTGTATAATGACACTGGTGAGCACTGTATTACATGTACACTGACACTAATATATAGAGCTCCTGTGCATAATGTCACCGGTGATCACTGTATTACCTCTACACTGACACTATACACAGAGCTCATGTGTATAATTTCACTTATAATCACTGTACTACATGCACACTGACCCAACATACAGTGCTTTTTTACATTTTCATTTTTTTAGTATTATGTGTCACTATGTGGTGGCAGTATGTGCTCTGGTCATGCCGTTACAGAATTTGTCCCTTTGTATGTGGTATTATTTGGTCACCATTTTGGTAATATGTGGTTTTGTCATGGTGTGGCAGTATTTATAACTTGTATGTGGTAGTATTTGATCACTACGTGGCGGTATGTGCTTTGGTGATGGAGTGGCAGTATTTGTGCCTTGCATGTGACATTATTCAGGCACTTTGTGGTGGTGATTTGTAATCTGGTCACGGTGTGGTGGTATTTCTCCATTTTATGTGGTTGTATTAGTCTTGGTATAGTGGATTGTGGTCGGTCATTTGTTTTACCTGATATCAATTAGGGAAAATTTCTTTATTGCTAATAGATATTAAATATTTGGATGTTTAACTCCTGCCTGTCCTGTGACACAGATATTAACAAGTTGTGGTTAGTGCAAATTAACCTTAAATTAAATCTCTTAAAAAGGGTTGTACCTGATCGGTGTTATCCCCGTTGTGGAATAAAATCAACATACAAGACATACATGAAAATACACAGATTGTGGCTAGGGGATTATAGGTGTCAGCCAGACCCCTTCCCACAGGTACTGTATGTGACACTTAAGGGTGCAAGTTATCATAATGAAATAGGGTATATGGATTCAAATGGTACCTTTTCTCAGGTTTAAACCTCTATCCACTCTATTTGTCTCTTTTGCCCCCGAGTTATCCCTCACAGAATGAATCTATGTACTCAGAAAACAAAGGAGTGTAGTGTGTGGAGGAGAAATAAATCCTGTCCTAAAATGGAACCTTCTCACTGGTTTGTACTCCAGGATCCACACTTTCTGGCAACCTCAACAAGAGTAGTGCCCTACAGATCATGACACAATCATCTTATGGTCTGCCACACATGTTTCATCTGCCATCTTCATCACATATTGCTCCCTACGCGTTTCAGTGTCCCATCAGAAGGGGAGTCATGGCCTGTTGGGGACAATTCAATCATCCGTTCTCCCCACTATCAATGGCATAGAGTGGATAGTTTCAGATGTGGCCCATCTGCTCTTCCTGTTTCAACTTGTATCCCTGTGGCACAGCAGCATAGATGCACTTATAGAGGTTCTACAGAAAAAGCAAGTAATCATCTCTTCTAAGGCCCTGTGCACACGTTGAGTATTTGGTGAGATTTTTACCTTTGTATTTGTAAGGCAAACCAGGAGTGGGTGAGAAATGCTGAAAAAAAATACCTCCGATTATTCCACTCCTGGTTTTGTCTTACAAATACTGAGGTAAAAATCTCACCGAATACTCAATGTGTGCACATGGCCTAAGGATAAGTGGCAAGTTATTTATTGGTGGGGTCCAACTACTGAATGTGCAACTTTATCCCCACAACGTGTCCAAAAAAAATAGAAAAACATCCAGCATAGAATCCCGAGATATAGATTCTTAAAAATTCATTTTTATTAGAAAAAAAAATTAAAACACATTAAAATCATCATCCTTAAAGAAGGTCCTTAGTCATAGGCTTGTTTTCTCCTCATTAAACTGGAGCTGATGTACAGCTCAACCACTAATCCGCTCATTCCCTCAGTGGCTGTGATTGCTGGCTCGACTTTTTCTGGGAGCTCCAATGATGATGAATGGAGCTGCGGTCACATCATTACTGGCCGCTTCATTTTATAACGGGATAAAAGCTCTACATTCTTCTGACAGTGCGGTTTCCACTGGTCAGATTCTACCAATAAATAAGTGATCATCTTCCAAACCTGCAGATTGCTGATAACTTGTTTTCACCAAAGAATCCCTTTAATGCAAACTACAGTAATTGTACATTCAGTTATGGCGAGTGCACAGTGATGTGCAGGAGCTGCCTCTATAATTGGTATAACGGGTAGCAGGTATTTGTATATTGCTGAAGAGTAGGTGGGCCCCTGGAGTCAATTTCTCTGGTGGACCCCAGACACCCCAGTCCGGCGCTGATCGTTACTATTCGTTACTCGCACGAATGATAAGGTTTTCATGATACTCATTACTCATTGAGTAATGCTGGTGCTCAAAAGTGATGTGTTGATCATGATCGATCTGACACATATTGCCAACTCCCTTCAGTCCACAAACGGAGCTGGCACCCTAGTGAGAGCAGATTGAATGTTAGGCACTCTATGGGGGGCACAGCAAGGTTTTGCATGCAGTGAAAACTCAAAAAAGCCCACCCTCCCGCCCTGTCCCGGAAATGCCCATTTTATGGTTGGATGTGTGTGGACGGAGCCCATTACTAATTGATTAACAATGGACTCGCTATTCGGACGAGTACGCGAGTATTACAAAGTACTCATTGTGAGTATAGCGTTTATGAATATTTTGCTAGTCACTCATCACTACCCATGACCCATTCTAAAGTGGAATTTCTATATCAATTTGTAAAAGCTTTAATGGTTTATGAGAGCTTTTGGGACTGATTTCAACCTTACTCCTCAAGCACCATATTAAATGCTACAAAGCGTGGGTATTCATAAACCCAACAAAGAACTCTTTTTTTTTCTTTACAAGTCTTTAATTGCATTTCAAGGTTTACCATTTTCTCCCCTCAAGGTAATAACGAGAGGTCCTTTTAAACTGGTGACCTTGATTCAGAATAAGCGATAAATAAGTGCAAACTCATTGAGCCATATAATGTCTCTGTTATTGTGACACCTTACATCACAGTGTGGAGGATGTATTCACATTTCAACATCTGAAAGCTATTAAGTGATGATTTTTGCAGGGAAAATGAGGACATGTCTTAACACTATGTTGAAAAAGATTAGAGGGAACGAAGGAGTTGCTGAAGAGAGCAGAAGCATGTTTTCTTCAATACTGTAAAAAAAAAAGAAAAAAATCACGGCCGTGCGGATGAATGAGAATGCTTATCGCAGCATTCTGCAAAAGAAGACTTTGGTGGGTTTATTTTAAGGGTGGATTCAGCTGCATGGAACGTCATGGTGGAGTCTAAAATAATTGTTCTAACACAGACAAATTGTGGAATCTCACAATAGACATGAACACTGAGCGTTTACTTATTTCTTCTTTCAGCAGGAGAGAAATGGGGGCAAATGTACTGTAATTCCCCTGCTGTGCCGAGACTTAACCGTGGGATTTCACAACAGGCGTCTCTTATTATTTTACAAGCATTATTTCTCGCTATCATAACTTCTTTGAGATAAAAGAAACACAGACGGTCTTTTAATATAACGCTCTTCTAAGCCACAGACTCAATTATAAGCAAGTCTATCATGGGCCAGTGATTTCATATTTTCTCTTTGACTTACCCTTAACTAAGATGGTAGCAGCTATTTAGCCGTAAAAATGTTCAAAATGATAAGCAAAATAGTGAAGAAAATAAAAAAAAAAAGAGGACAAATAAAGTAATCCTGCAATGTAATTTCAAGTATAAATGTAGGCTGAGTTTGAATAACATGGAGAACGTTCATAAGATCGTCCAGTAAGCAATCCATTACTTGTCGTTGGCAATTTTCCCAATGTAAGTATGAATAAAATCCATAAATTTAAATGTAATTTCAAATAATATGGAAAAAGAACAAAAAAGCAAAAGGAGCAAAAAAGCCACGTTTGCAAATATTAAAGTGGATTTAGAAGAACAATACTGGCCTATAAAATAATTCACTAATATAATTCAGATTAGAAAGCCACAGACATTAGTAAGAGGATTACAAAATAAGAAAGATTTGTCTATGTATATAAAAAGGCACTTTAGTAATAGAGTTTAGCATGTACCTAATCACTATGCAATACGTATCATTTTAAGCTGCAGTGGTGATACATTAGGGATACAATAGGGACCAGGTGTAAAGAACTAGAAGACAAAGTAGAGGTGCTATTATGGCAACCATGTCCTCTTGAAAGCAGGTGATACAAAATGCAGGCAAACATGGAAGCATCTACAACGAAGGAAATAATTATTTGATCTTTTGCTGATTTTGTAAGTTTGCCCATTGACACAACCAGTCTATAATTTTAAGGGTAGGTTAAATTTCACAGTGAGAGATAGAATATCAAAAATAAAATCCAGAAAATCACATTTATATAATTTAGACAATGTATTTGCATTTCATAGAGAGAAGTAAGCATTTGATCCTCTACCAACTATTTGGAGTTCTGGCTCCTACAGGCCAGTTAGATGCTCCTAGATGTTACCTACCGTATATACTCGTGTATAAGCCGAGTTTTTCAGCCCAAAAATTGGGCTGAAAAGTCACCCCCTCGGCTTATACACGGGTCAATACGGTAATATATGTGGTGGGGGCTGTGTCCGGGTGCTGGGGAGGCTGGAGGAGGCGGGGGGGGCTGATGAGTGAGTGGCCCGTCACGTGGGGCCGCTCATTAGATATGCACGGCTCCCCCGCCCATCACAGCGGCAGGGGGAGCCGTGCATACAGCCCCCCAGTGTATACAGCAGCCCCCCAATGGCACTAGCCCCCCCCATCATTGTAAGAGCCCCCCACACTTTGCAGAGCTCCCCCGCTGCTTTATCTTACCATCCGGGGGTCTTCGCCGCGGGTCCTGCGCGCTGTGTTCAGGTCTCACGTGACCTGGCGCGATGACGTCATTCCACTGCGACCGCCGGGTCACATGAGACCGGGAACACAGCGCGCGAGGAAGGACTGGAGGACCCGCGGTGAAGAAGACCCCGGATGGTAAGATAAAGCAGCGGGGGGGGCTCTGCAAAGTGTGGGGGGCTCTTACAATGATGGGGGGGCTAGTGCCATTGGGGGGCTGCTGTATACACTGGGGGGCTGTATATACCCTGGGGCCTGCTGTATACACTGGGGGGCTGTATATACCCTGGGGCCTGCTGTATACCCCTGGGGGCCTGCTGTATACCCCTGGGGGCCTGCTGTATACACTGGGGGCTGTATATACCCTGGGGCCAGCTGTATATACCCTGTGGCCTGCTGTATACACTGGGGGGCTGTATATACCTCTGGGGCCTGCTGTATACCTCTGGGGCCTGCTGTATACCTCTGGGGCCTGCTGTATACCCCTGGGGCCTGCTGTATATACCCTTGGGGCCTGCTGTATACACTGGGGGGCTGTATATACCCTGGGGCCTGCTGTATACCTCTGGGGCCTGCTGTATACCCCTGGGGCCTGCTGTATACCCCTGGGGCCTGCTGTATACCCCTGGGGCCTGCTGTATACCTCTGGGGTCTGCTGTTTATACCTTTAGGGATGCTGTATATACCACTGGGGAGGCTGCTGTATACTACCACTGGGGAGGCTGCTGTATACTACCACTGGGGAGGCTGCTGTATATTACCACTGGGGAGGCCTGTATACCACACTGCTGGGGGCTGTATACCTGTGCTGGGGTCCACCCTCGGCTTATACACGAGTCAATAGGTTTTCCCAAGTTTTGGGGGCAAAAGTAGGGGGGTCGGCTTATACACGGGTCGGCTTATACACGAGTATATACGGTATATTAAAAGACAGCTGTCTTAAATTGTCACCTGTATAAAAGACTCCTGTCCACACACTCAACCAGTCAGTCTAAGGCCGGCTTCACACTGCGGCAAGATCCAATCCGGAGATGTCAGGGGTGAACCTGACAGCCCAGGACCAAATCTGAACACTGAACACAGAAATATGCCCTCCGGTCCGGTGTCTGCGGCTCCTGAACTGTCAGCAGGGAACAGCTCAGTGGCGCTGAAGTTCAGCGTCGGCCGGCACTGAGCTTCAGCACCCGGCGTCCGGCTCCCGGGTGCGGATCTGGTGCAATCCAGCGCCATAGACCCCCATGTTAGGGGTCGCCGGATCACACCAGACCAGGAGGATCAGCTTTTTCCCCCGGCATGCAGCATTTTTGTGTCGGGGAGAAAAATCCAAATCCTCACGGATTCTCCCGGACAGATGGAAGCAGGATGTCAGATAGCTGCCATCTGGCCCCATAGCATACTATGGGGCCGAAATCAGGTCCGGGGCTGTCAGGTTCACCCCTTACAGCCCCGGATCGGATTTCACTGTGGTGTGAAGCCGGTCTAACCTCTACAACATAGGTAAGAACAAACAGCTTTCTAAGGATGTTAGGGAAAAGATCCTAGATCTGCACAAGGCTGGAATGAGCTACAAAAATAAGTAACAAACTGGGTGAGAAGGAGACATCATAGGAAGAAGTGTCCATCATATGTATCGGTAGTACACTATTTTTCAAATCTTGGCACACTGTTTGGTAAACGAATGCACCGAAAATAGGCAACAACCCTTCTACTGGTTTTGCATCACAGCATAATTATGTCTCAAAAATGTTCTAAAACGTTTCGTAAAATTTTCATACATAAAGCTATATGTCATTTAATACTGTAAGCCTCATGAACATGAGGGAAGGTAATATACCTAGCAACTATTCAAATCACCCCTTTTATTTTACCCAGCCATTGATTTGAAAAGGACATTTCACTTGGTCAAAAAGTGAAGTTTTGGGCAGAATGTGAAATCTCCTCTTGCAAAACAACAGGACGTTTCTTCTGAGTCTTCTTTTGGTATCTTAAGGGCCCGTTACACACTTCAATGTCTCAGCGATCAGACCAACGATCCGAGTTGACTTGGATCACTTGAACGACATTCAATGATCACTAGTGAAGTGTCATACATACAGATATCGTGAACGACGCAGCAACGATTCCGCGACAAGCAAATGATAAATGCGGTCGTTTGGTCGCCTACGTCCTTCAGTTCTGAATAGGTGAAGTCATAAATGAGATCGTTATCACGGTGTCACACACAACGATGCAGCAGATCGAACGTATGGTCAACAACTGATTTATGCTCCGGTTCATACACCTGCGATCAACGATCAGCTGACTTATCGCTGGTTGTATCGATGTGTCACACGCTACGTCATTACAACGTCGTTTGAGCGTCTCAAAACCTGTGACTTTTCAACGATATCTTTCACGATATCGTAGCTTGTGAAGGGCCCTTTAGGCTTTTAGCCCACTCTCCCAGATGCTGTCAATCGCAACTTAACAGTATTTGAGACTTCTATTAGTTGACATGCTGCAATTGGCAGTATCTGGGAGAAAGCACATGCCCCTAGAGAAGACTCTGTAGAAGTGCCCAGTAGGACTCCAGGAAAAGATGTCACATACTGAACACCAGAAAAAACAGATGTGAATATCTCTGCAATGGAGTGAAGCAGCACAAAATGGAAGCTGGTCATAGAATTAGGAGGGGGGGGGGGGGTTTAGAAATCTTTTATAAAGTCTTTCACACGCTTTTTCAGCAAATTAAAGGTATTCCTAAAAGGAAAGCTATAATCAGAAGGTGGACTATTGAATAAATAAAGTTTTTATGTTAAATGTATTTTTTAATTGGCAATATTTTATTTACTTATCTCAATCTGTATTAACCATTACAAATAAAAATGTTGCAATTTTCACACTTACCACTGCGTCTTTTGAATACTAATCGTTCCTTTTGTTTCAGGAAACAACACATGTACATTAACTACAGTACAATAGTCAGATCTTAACTCAATTATTTGTACTACTGGATATCCGTCTGTAGTATTAACACTCTTAAGAGATCTAAATGGGCATGTAGATCATAAGACGCTAAACTGAAATGATGCCTTGAGATATGCAATCCAATATCTTGTTCCAAAAATACCTATTTTTTTCTTATATGTAAATAAGCTGTGCCCAGGCTATGGGCTGGACACTGATCTGCATGGAAATCTGTCTTCAAGGCTTATTATTAATAAAGGAGGGTGTTACCATTGTGATATGTGATGGCTGCTCTCTGCTCTTCTGATCTTCTTCTGAGAGAGCTGCAGCTATTAATGTGTTTGTAAGGAAACAAAGTTCAATTCTGCTGTGCTATATTAGTTACATGTTTCATATTGGTAACTCCTTCTTACATTAAAAATAAGCCCCGATCCTCATGCTGAGCATTGTCTAACCCATAGCCTGGAATAGCTCATTTACAAGTAAGAAAAACATAAATTTCTCTGGAATAAAACATCAAATTGGAGAAATCAAGGTGTCATTTTAATCAGCTTCTTATGAACTGTGTATTCATATAGATGGCTTAGGATGGTTCATATTTCTGACAGATTCCATTCAAAGCATAATATTAGTCTGCAGAAAAGTCATATTACAGGGAAGAAGAGCAGGATTAGCTTTGGCATCACCTTTTGTGATCCTGTGTTATCATCTATGTATAGGGGTGTTACCTGTCTTTGTAATACTGCATCTACTGATAAGAAACCCCTGTAAACTCTTCCAGAAAGGAAGATATATGAAACTTGTAATTTTTTGCATACAATATAGTGATCTGAAAAAAATGTTGGTAAATTTCATAATACATGTAATGCAAAAATCTGATTTAAAAATACACACATTCCCTGATATTTCCCTTTAAACAAGACATCTGTATTTCAATTTCTCTCAGTGCAAACCAATTCTACATTTTGTCTGCAAGCTTTTCTACAAGGGGCATATATGGAAGGATCCAAGGTTAGTATGTGGCAAGGGAAAATGTGTTGTGGCATCTCTACTGCCAATTTTTTCACTAAGTCTACCTGGACACCCCTAAGCAGCAACATATAGATGTTGATAAATATTTAATGAGAGTTTGCCTTTGCTGTACATATCGTATTTTTTGGACTATAAGATGCACTTTTTTCCCCCAAACTTGGGGGAAGGGGGGGGGAGGTTGTCCAGATATATGGACCAAACCTGGTGGGATGTGGCTGTGGGGGGCATCATTGGTGGACTGGGTCCCTGAGGCTGGGACTGGTCACCAGTGGCAGGAGCAGGCCTGCTGGTGACCACATGGGCCAACTGATTAAGCTAATTTAGTATTCACTGTTCTTCCTCATCCACCTCTCATCTCTGAAGCTGGTGCTGAGAGGTGGGTAGGGAGCAGCGTATATTAAATTAGATTAAACAGCAGGCCCACGTGATTAACCGATCATGTGTACCCGCAATTAAAAACTGTGGATATCACTGCTTCCCTGCATACTGTGTGGGAGTGGTGAATATCCCAGCAGACAGATGATCAAACTCACCGTCCATTGCCATGCCCTGCTCTAATCCCAGCAGCTGAGCTGACAGCCTGTAGAGCTCAACTCATGACTGTGACATCATTTACTGTGCATCTACATACTGGCAGTGTTCAGTTGCCGGCATGAGAACAGGACATCACTCTACAGAGGGGGAGCTATGGAGGGTGAGTAAAACTGTTTATTATTTTAAGTGTACACTATGGATGGAGCCATATACCTGGTGGAGGCCATATACAGGATGGGGCCTTATACATGGATGGGTATATACCAGGATGCGAACCAAATATCAGGATGAGGGCATATATCAGGATGAGGGCATATACCATGACGTGGCCATATAACAGAATGGGGGACATATATTTACCAGGATGAGGAATATGCAGGATGACAATATATCAGGATGGGTGTAATATTCCAGAATGGGGCACATATACACCAAGAGGGGGAGCATTACTATTATTATTATTATTATTAATAAGTATTTATATAGCGCTATAAGGATACATAGCGCTTTACAATTTAGAGGGTTGACATAGACAAGTGGTCGAAGACGACGACCACAAACGGTGACAAACGATGACAGATCACAAATAGTAGTACAGGTACAATGGGGCCGGGGATCCTGTCCGCGAGGGCTCACAGTCTAAAGGGGGTAGGGAGGGAGACAATGGGAGATTACAGCCATAACCATGTCAGCAGCAGATCCCCTTTGACAGTGCCTCATGACTATTTTTTTTATTCAATTTGTTTTCCTGTTTTCCTCTAAACCCTGGGTGCATCTTATTGTCCAAAAAATATGGTAACATTTTGCTAGGATTTGCCATCAGTGAATAAACACTAGGGTTCCAACTTTTTGCCTCCTCACTAATGCTGAGAATGAAGAAACTGCGATGTTGCTTCAGTGTTACTCCCCTTACCAGTTTGTCCTGCACAGTACTGTTTCTGGCTGCCCACTACCAAAAGGAAATGAAGGTGGTTGTACAGTAGTTTCTTGGACATCTGCATGTCAGGAGGTCTTCCATGCAGCAGAAAAAATGAAGGGGACATTTTATTGAAGCAGAAATGCAGCCCTCCCTTTTTCTAGATTGGTAACCTAAAAGATTGATCACTTACGAAGATGGATATACGGTACTTAATGTAATTAGGCATATTACAGTTTAACATACAGCACTTTCTGCTTCCATGCACAGATTGTAGTTAGAGTTAGGGCCCTTTCACATCAGCGTTTTTTCCAAATCGCGGCAGATGCAGTGAAAAAACCGCATCTGCCGCAATTACCGCATACCGGCTGCACTTGCGGCACGGTTGCAGCGCGGTTGCGGTAAACGCCATACAAGGTATAGGCGGACTTGCGGCAGGTGCGGTTTTGGCACTTGCGGCAGGTGCGGCCGCGAAAAAAAATGCTGTCAGCCGCGTTTTTTTTCCGGCGCAAGTGCAAAACGCACTTGCCGCACTGCCGCAAGTCGCCTATACCTTGTATGGCGTTTACGCAACCGCGCCACAACCGTGCCGCAAGTGCAGCCGGTATGCGGTAATCGCGGCAGATGCGTTTTTTTCACCGCATCTGCCGCGATTTGAAAAAAACGCTGATGTGAAAGGGCCCTTTGATGCCTTCTACGTTTGCAATAAAGAAAGGGCGTATCTAGGGGGGGTGCAGCCAGATCCTTTGCCCTCCAAACCCCAAGGGCTGCACCCAAGGCTGCAGGGGCGGCAGACCTGAAAGCTGATATCACCCCCCCCACTCCTACACCAAGGCTGCAGGGGCGGTGGGACTCACCGCTGCTATGAAGATATTGCTATGGAGTTGGGTCCACCACACAAACTCTTCCCAGGTGCCCAATACACCTTGAGTCAATTCTTTATCCGCATCTCTTCTAGTTCTAAAGACTGAGTAGCTGCATATAATTAGCTCTGTCATTGCTCCACCATTTGTAGTAAATAAAAAAAAACCAGAGACATTTAGATCTGATCTTATTTGTTTGAGATTAGCTAGAACCTGAAATGTGTTTTCTTTAGAGACGTGTGGGGCCTTCGATGCTGTATACAAACTAATTCTAGCATGGTAAAAATAGAAACCACCTGGAGTAGGATAGTTCTACAGAGTTATACAGACACAGTCATGCTGCCATATGTTCTCATGAAAAGATCTCATTTGTGCATATCAAATCAGAGTTATATAACTACTTGACTTATGAAGTGGCCAAAACCACTAACTGCAGCATAAAGAGCCATAGCATAAAGGTGATGAAGTGTCAGAGCTCTAGTTGGAATAAACTGTACTTTTAAGATGCTTTATCACTAAAGATGACGTGAATACAAAACCTAATTAATGCCAAGCCTAAAATATTCTGAGGTTGAAAACTGTTCCTTTGCAGTGCACCTTTTCATCTTCCAAAAAGCAACAACAAAGCAGCAACAACAGCAAAGCCATCACTGAATTGTCTAGTATACAATATGAGAAAAAAATGAAATAATCTTCTTAAAAGGAGGTTGTCTGGTTTGCATAACTTATTTTTGGAAAGGTGGTTCCCTAGAGATTGAATTATTGAGGAGGACCCTGCTGTTGGTGAACTCCATGATCATTTGCTGGGAAATTGTGTCTCATTTTCCATGCAGCGCCACTACAAAGAAAATGGAGCATTACACTTGACTAGTTAAAATCAATGGATATACATTCACTTCAGTGGACACTGGCCATAGAAAGCTGTAACACCCTTCGAAGAGTGTTAGTTTAGAGAAAGCTTTTTAATTAGCTCAACACGACCCAAAGGGGCAATTAACTTGGTGATGTCTACCCATCATGACCGCCATAGATCGTATTACATTACTCACAGTACATAATTACAATAACAGTATTAAATCCACATGGAGATCAAGTCAAGATGTAACAATATGTCCTAATGGCTCCTAATTGAATAGGACAATCAGGCTGGATCTGAATAACAAAAATGCCAATTCACAAAACAGTGGAACCAGTTCTATTGTAATTAACTCTCAATCATCAGTAGAGATGTAAATTGACTTACAGAGATCAGTCCTGTTAATTAATATGTACCATGCAAGCTTCCTCCAACATTTGTGCATATGTTGCTTATTTAAATTCATGATTTTCTATATCGTAATGCCGATTGCCATTCAATCAGAGCAGCGTACACTTGTTTATGCTGTGTTTGGAAAACACATTAATGTAGGTTAGATGGATGTCATGCTATAATAGCATAGCGGTGATGGAGATGAATTTGAATAATGTTTTGTCTTGAAAACTTCTATCAAAGGCATGTTCTGTAATCTAGGGTAATAAGTGGAACCTTTCTTCTGTCATATACTGTGTACATGGGGAAAAAGCAATGGCACAAAGATTAAAGCTGCATTTGCATTGAGGTCCATATCCTGATATGAAGTGGAACCTATGAACCTTCTCCTTTCACATACATTTAACTCCTTCCACAAATAGAAAGAGACAGTGACTAGTTTTCTTTCCTCAAAGAAGTGTGAAACCACTAAAGGCCCCGTTACACGGTACGATATTGTGAACGATATCGCTGAAACGTCACGAGTTTGGAGTCAAACGACATCGTTAGTACGTCGTTTAGTGTGACACCGAGATACGACTACGATAGTTTGATTGCTGATCGCAGATTCGAGAACATGTTCTCAAATCAGATGATCGTCGTTCAGCCAACCTGCTGCATCGTTGTGTGTGACACCATGATAATGATGTCGTTAACAACTTTGCCTGTTCACAACAGTGAGCAAGTATCGTTCTCTGGGTTGTGCGAACGATAGCTGCTTGCTGCATCGTTGGTGCGTTGTTCACGATATCTAGACGTGTGACATCTCACCAACGTTCTCTAAACGATGCCCTAATGACCGCGCGCCTGTGAAATTGTTGGCGAGATCATTACAACATTGAAGCGTGTAACGGTACCTTAAGGCTGACTGACATATCATATTCTCATAGAAAAAGGTCCAGGTTACAACACGGCATAGGTTGTCCATCTTTCGGCTGCCCAGTCTACATCTAGTAGACTCTTCTTTACTTCTGGTGCTTAATAATGTAAAAACAGCAGAACATATTTCATAGTTTTATTGGGTCTCTTTGAGTTTGAAATGGCCAAGTACAACACCGGACACACTTGGGGTCAAAAGTTGTTGTTTTTCTTGCTGCTTAGAATCTATGAACTACTACACATATCCTGCATGCAAATATCACAGCGCCATAAGAAAATGATTACCCTTTTATTGTGAAAGTTTAACACATTTAGTAATTGAACTACAAAACCTGAGAGAGGCTTTAATGTCAAGTAACACTGTCTCCATAGGCAAATCAATTAAATGGCACTGTTAATCACAGGTAAAACAGATTTACTGAACTATATTAAATTACAGATAATGGTACAAAAATAAAACATTTTTCACGTAAGCATTAAACACATACAGTACTATATTCCAAACATACACAGTACGTTTAACATAGAAATCACATTTATCCCTTCATATCATCTATTGACATGATATAGAGATACATCATGCCACATTTCGAGAACATTATTGTACTGTTAGTTTGCTGAGAGCTAAATAGAAAAAAAAAAAAGTCTCGATGCCCAGAATTGAGAAACGTTTCTGGAGATCTACATATTGTGTGTTTCTCAGTAGTTAGTGGTACCAGGGCAGATCTGGATCGGGAGGTCAAGGGGACACACAGCCTTGCATCCTGCAGGCATACAGTCTAGCCTGGTGAAAAATAAAAAAAACACCGAATCTCATACAGCATATTACGTTTCTCATCGTCTTCTATCATACACCTCACAGAAATTCTAGTCTAGTGCTTAGAGTAGGTAGTATTGACCTTTCCACAATGAGCCCTTGTTCATTAGGAATCCAAATTCTAAAATATGTAATTCTTTGTTAATTTTTTTGTTAAATAATCCATTTTGTGCAATAAAACTGTCAGACAATTGACACTCTGCTACAGAGTGATAATCTATTTGTCATGTACACAAGTGCCTCCGCTACACCCTTCATCGGTATGACCAAGGACATAACCTCTTTTTGACCATCACCTCTATGTGGCTAGTAATGTTCCCATCGATTACATAAACATTTGGATAGCTAATTCTGACCCTATGTTGCCTCTTTCTTGACATAGATAGATGATGGAAGGGCAGTCGCATTGAGTAAATACCTCTAGCTAAGCTTTAAGTTGAGGTGGATTTTTGTTTGTTTTTTTACCAAAAAAAGTACATCTCTATTGCAATAACACTTTGTTTCCTAAACTCAAATGTCTCTCCAGTAAAATAATTATTTCATATGTCCATCGCAGGTACACAGAAAAAAATATATAGTCACCTAATTAATAATACTTTTTTCTTTTTAAATATCAGCACGTTACAACTTTTTGAGATACATTCCTTCACCGTGTTAGCAGTAGTTAAAACTTATTCACAGTAAAATCTGGAATAATTTGGAAAAGAATATATTGATAATGTTAAGCTTTGTGGAGATGTAATGAGGGAAAACACCCCTTTGTTTTTCAGACAGTGATGGGAATGCAAATGTCTGTCAAGACGCCTTAGAACTTTCTGCCTTCTTTCGGATAAATAGTCTCATCCTGCTTTAGTATTTCAATTGACTTTTACCCGTAAAATCATTACAAGGAAGAAACAGCCATAATCTTAGATAATGCATCCCCCATAGTGCTAACAGTTGGGTGTTTGAAGAAACCAATTCTTATTCTTCACAAGCTTGTGTCTCCATTCTGCTTGTACTCCGATAAGATGTTGAGAGTCATCTCTTCACTCTTTGATTGCACGTTTGCTTCACTTCTTCTAGATGCTTTCCTAGTTGCCCTTGACAGCTTCCGCCGAAAGGTGTCTCCTGCCAAGAAATAAAGGATGGGATCCACACAGCTATTGAGGCTTGCAAGACCCCTAGTCACTTGGTAGGTGGCGTATACTCTGTCATTGAAAGAACACATTTCAGGGGACTGAAAATCCAGCCTGGCTCTCAAATTCAGATTCTTCATCACATGGAAAGGCAGATATGAACAGGCAAAGACAGTCAAGACATAATCACCAGATAAATAGATTTTTTTCTCAGGGGAGCATTGTTCATATCTTTATAGATCAAAGCTCTAACGATTAATCCATAACATCCAGAATGAGTATAAAAGGGATGCAGAAGCCAAAAACAGTGGTGCACATGCTGTAGATGAAGTAGCTTCTTAAGTAATCATCAGAAGATGTGTCAAAACATGTAATGGTTTTATTTTTCCTCATAGCAGTACCAGAGAAAAATAGGATAGGCGAGATCCCAGCGATGACAATGAACCAGACGAGAGCACTGATGTAGATGGAATTTTTCTTCTTCAGTCTCCCGAGTGATTTGAGTGGATGCACTACTCCTGTGTATCTGTGGACACTGATACAAGTCAGGAACAGAATGCTTCCATACAGGTTCACGTGAAATATAAACCTTTGCAATTTGCACATGACATCCCCAAAAATCCAGTCTGTTTTATTGAAATAATAGAAAATCAGTGCTGGGAGGGAAAGGACGTATAAAAAATCTGCAAGTGCCAAATTGAACATGTAGACGGAGATACTGCTCCACGGTTTCATGTGAAAAATGAACATCCATATTGCCACACTGTTCCCAATAAATCCTGTGATACAAACCACTATATACACAGCAGGGAGGTAATAGAATTGAAAGCCTGTCTTTGTCAAAGAGCATTTTGTGACATTCCCAGTAGATGAGCCACTTGCCAGCAAAGTGCTTTGAGTAACATTCAAAAGAGCTGATAGAAAGACTTCTGTCATGGTCTTTTCAAGTCAAAACAGGCAGGGAGTGGAAAACAACGAGGTTGGTGGCTGCAATCATCTAGAAGGAAAAAGGTAAGGAGGAGGTAGCAGTTACTACATTAATCAGGTAATTTCGGGAGCTGAGAATGGTCTCTAATGCTGAATTACAATGCATAGCTACACAATCAGCAAACTTCCCAGCTTATACTGCACTATTCAATGCAGGTGACCAGTGGAGATGAGCAAATGCTCCTCCTGTACCTGTGTGTGCCTTGTACTGTTCATGATTATTGGACTTGTCTATGTATGCCCCTCTTCACATGTACTGAGCAATGGAATAAATGGCGCTATAATAATAATAATAATATAAGAAAATCTCTAATCCACTGAAACTCTAGGAGGCAAAATCAGCCCAAATCTCTGTGACATCGATCCTCTCTTCTCTAGTGACCACATTTCAGGACATAATGCCAAAGGACAATGGACTAATGCAAGTGGCAACCTATTGGCAAGCAATGAAAGTTATGTGGGGTCATCTCATTAACATGGAAGGAAGTGCAAAGGGCACAATCTATAAAAACTTCCACCCACTTGCATTGCTCGGGTGTGTACAACTGGTTTTCTCTCACAAGCCATGCCTACCTCACAGCGTAGTCCCTCTGATCTTTGCAATCAAAAACCTCTGTCGTTGCCATCTCCGGAACCCATAAACCACAAGTGAGAGTGTGCGAAAAGTTGCATTGCCTTTGTCGCACAGTGCAAGAGTCTGCCTTTCCACATTGATTCCTTCACACAGAGAAAGTGTAAAGCATTACTTCTCCAGAGAATGAGAGAGACACAGTGAGGAGGGGAGGGAGAGCAATGGTGGGTGGGAGCACAGTACAACCTCCTTACTAACTTGTCACAGGCAGCAGCAGGCGTGGTCTGCAGCTCATCCCTCTAAAACAACATGCATTTTGATAACAACTCCTTCCCACAGGCTCGCATTATTCTCAGCTTGCCTTTCCCTATGATCCGATTTGACAACCGAAGTGAAGGAAAGAAGGACTTCATGTACACGGGGAAACAAAAAGCTGTTGGATTTGGTTTCTGATCAAACGTATGAAGATGAGACAAGTGTAAGGCAGTGTGCACACAGGGCATTATTGCTGCATTTTTGGGCTCAGGATTTGCCTTGGTTTAATGTCAGTCTATGCTAAGGCTACATTCAGACACATCACTTGTGATCCTTTTTGTGTGGAGCCTTTTTTCAGCTGCTAAGGACACGTGCACATGCTGAGTATTTGATGAGTTTTTTACCTCAGGATTTGTAGCCAAAACCAGGAGTGGATGATAAATACAGAAGTGGGTGCAGGTGTTTCTATTAGACTTTTCCTCTGATTGTTCTACTCCTGGTTTTGTCTACAAATCCTGAGGTAAAAAACTCATGAAATACTCAACGTGTGCACTTGGCCTAAGACCCCATTCACACACTGTTTTTTTTGCTGCATATTTTTACGCACAAGCTCAAAAAATAGCAAGGAGTGGAGCAATCTAAACCAGGAGTGGCACACTTAGAGGAAAGGTGTAAGGGAATGGACACACATCAGAGTGAAAAAACGCTCCGATTCACTGATGCGAGAGTCGGATAAGTGTGATCCAAGTTTTGCTCAGTGTGGCTTGCGAGTGCTGTCCGAGTGCAATCAGTTTTTTTCCTCAGCAGCTAGTTACTGTATAATTATTTACAGGTGCATTTTGTACAGTTGTCTGAGCTACAGAATGGTAATGTAGCATTTAAAACTAGCATCAGACTTGGATGGTGCGAGTGTGGTCCAAGCGCAATCTGAGTTTTTTGTCGGACCATAGACTTGCATTGGCGAGTCTCGTCTGTGACTCGCATAGAATCGCAACATGTTGTGATTGACTCGCAATCCGAAAATCGGATGCGGAAAAAGCAAATGAGACTCGGAAATGTGCTCTCGGACATTAGTTAATGTTGGTCCGAGAGCAATGCGATTTTTCCGCACAGTAAACTCGGACGAGTTTCACTGATGTGTGTCCGAGCCCATATAGAAACAAGTGCTCCACTTATATGTTTAATCACCCACTCATGGTTTGTGATGAGCTTGTGCTTAAAAATACGCAGCAAAGTGTCTCCAAAACTCAGAACAGGTGTCAATCTTTCAATTATACTGTAGTTTTTCTCTGCAAGTTCCTCTCCTGGTTCCTCTCCTGGTTTCGGCACACAAACCTGATCGATCCTGATCACGGAAAAACTGCAGTGTGACACTAGCCTTATCTGGGCCTGCTTTTCAAAAAAACGCATCAAAAAATGAATCATCCGTTTTTGTTGCATTTTTAGCTGGTTCATTTTTTCAGCCCATACAAAATGGTTTCAATGGAAAATGCAGATTAGAAAAATGCCACACAAAATGACATGCTCATTCTTTTTTAGGTCTGTTTTCTGCCCAAAATACACACCACTTCCAAACGAATGACAAATCTTGAATACTCATTGGGTGCCTTCAAATCTGCACTCCACTGCGTTATGCAGCATTGCGCTAGGGCAGGTGGTAGCGCAGTGCAAGCAAAGCGTAAAGCAGCTGAGTGCAGATGACACAATATGCACTAACGCCACCATTACCTAGTATAGGCGAGTGCAGCCAAACGGAATCCGGAAGCGCAAGTGTGAAGAGGGGGTTGTTGCAAATCGCATGCGCTAGTCCGGACACACCAGAAATGCATCATGTGACGTTTCAAGTGCGTCTGGACAAGCGCATGCGTTCTGCAATAACCCCCTCTTCACACTTGCGCTTCCGGGTTCCATTTGGTTGAGCTCGCCCATACCCTATAATAGAGGAAGTAATGCACCGCGCTTCATTTGCACTCAGAAGCGTTAGGCTGCACTTGCACTGCGCTACCACCTGCGCTAGCGCAATGCTGTCAAACTCATTGAACTGCAGGTGTGAACTGGGCCTTTGACTTTGCTGGGAACCTCTGAAATTGATCCATTTCACAGTACTGCCACTGCAAAAATGGATCCTTAAAAATGCATAAAAAATGCTGGGTGTGAATGTAGCCTAATATAATCCTGCGTTTTTGTTCTCCCAGCAACACCTATGTGATTCAGGGTAAAGCTATCCACACACATTGGTTTAATTTCATTGCAGAAAGTGGAAACACCCAGGTTTTGCTGTATTTTGGAAAGAATGAACATGTCAATTCTTTGCTGCATTTTTGCATTGTTCTATGGTATATCTGCAGTAAAAACGCATTAAAATGCACCTAAAACTCAAGAAAACACAGGAAATTCACAGCAAAACTGTAGCAAATCACCTGCCAAGCAATTGGGAGAGACTAGAAATCCCAAAGTTTTGCAAAGTGTTTGCTGCAGCAAAACCTCATGACCCGCTCAGGGGTCTATGGGAACTCGGTATCCGGGCGTTTACTATAAAGGGGATGTCACTGGTGGTCTGCCTGGACCTGTACCCTAAGGTCACTTGGTAAAAGAGTGGAAAATAATAAATGGGATAAATTTCTCGTGACGCCACCTGCATTTTCTGGTTAGTTCACCAGTGCCGCTGTCAGACCGCCAGGGACGATGGTATTGTCGCTGCGGGGTGTAGCTCCCTGCAGGCAGAGCTGGGTCCCCTGGGCAGGATTAGTAGCACTTATTGTCGCAGTGCTGGATGTGGTCAGCGTAGCTGCGCAGCGGTTTGTGTTGAAAAGAGACATTGAGGCCTTTAGACTCTGCATGCGTGTTTACTTGTAAAAGTTCACGGTTCAGGTTCACAGCTTACACAGTCTTTATGAGGGTAGCTGGCTGTGTAGTCACTGAGGAGAATAAAGTCACTTTGAGGCTCCCGTAGGGTACCTTCTGCTGTCTTTCTCACGTCCCGCTGCCTTCACTTGCGCCTCCTTACTATCCTTGCGCTGCCCTGCACAGCTCTCTTGTATACCAGGCTCGTTGGGTGCTATGAGGTATCCTTCTTCTCTTCTAGGGGGCTCAACCCAGTTTGGTGTCCCTGGTGGGGCTGCATGTTCTGGATGGGGGGCGGGGTCGGGGCTGATAGATAGGCCCTCGACCGGCCGGTGTTGACGGCTCAGGGATAAACTCGCCTGTACCGCGACTTGGAGCTGCTTCTCCGTTGTGGACTAGGATTCCCCCAGACCTGTCTGGCAGTCTGGCACTGGGTTTCCTCCTCCTTTCCTGGGTCGCCGTTCCTTCTAGGCACCCTCCCTAGGAGACCCCTCTAGGGTTATCTCCTTGCTTAGCTCCTCAGACTAGACTAGATCTTTCTGGTAGTTCCCGCTCCTTCTATCCTAACACTCCTCCCACTGGGACCGGTTACCCTGGTGATGGGTGGCCAATTGGTCCCCTATGTTAGGTGTAGGGATGCTGGGAGGAGAGCCTCACGTTGACTTTACTCTCCCCAATAACAGGAATACTGCACACTCTGTTGTGGGCGCAGTACCTCTACTGTGGCACACTGACCAGTGGGGCGCCACACTTACGTGTGTGAACATAGCCTAAGTGTATATGTTGTGAAATTAGCAATAAAACATGATGGAATATACTGGGCTATATGAATAAAATAAATAAACAAATACACAATAAATAGTTTTAGGCTGTTCATCCAGGTCTATGGGCCATGATCAGACCTCAGATGTCACTCGTCAGTGATGCTATTACATGTGACGCGCATCATGACATGTGATGGGAGATGTGGCTCATGACAATTTAAAGAAAGGGCAACTCTGAGGAACAGACAGTGAGTAGCAGAGGTGGCGGACAGGTGAGCAATGAGGTAAATATTATTATTTTTTATATCTTACACTAAATTTCCTTGGAAAATGCATGTAATTTGGTGAATTCTAAATTTATCAAATCAACTCATCTTCAGTAAGCTCCAATCTTCTCTCTGTGTGCTCTATAATAATACAACTATTATTTATATAGCGCTAACATATTCCTCACACTTTATTTATTATTATTATTTATTTATAGAGCACCATTTATTCCATGGTGCTGTACATGAGAAGGGGTTATATACAGACAAGTTAAAAATACAATGAACAAAAGTGACACACTGATACAGAGGGAGAAGAGGACCCTGCACTTGTGGGCTTACATTCTACAGGGCATCGGGAGGGAGACAGTAGGTTGGGTCTGCTCGGGTGAGTGCTGGAGTGCCAGGTCCGTGGTGGTGGAGCACTGGGTTCAGTGTATGTTGAAGGCGGCACTTTGGTCATTTGCAGCTGTAGGCTGTTCTGAAGAGATGAGTTTTCAGGTTCCTCTTGAAGGTTCGAGTGTAGGTGACAGTTGGATGTGATGGGATGCTTGGGCAAAGTTTTGCTGGTGGTTAGATGAGGAACGTACAATGTGGAGGAAGGAGAAGGTCTTGGGAGGATTGAAGATTACGAGTTAGATGATATCGGGAGATTAATTCAGAGATATATGGTGGGACAGATTGTGGACGACTTGTAAGTAATGTTAGTAAGTAAGTTTGAAGAGTAAGGCCGGGATACACTGAGCAAGATGCATGCAAGATACTTGCATGAGTCTCGCATGACTCACCTGGAACAGCCGCCAACTCTCTGGAAAGGAGCACGGAGCTGCATATATTACTATGGAGCTGACGTGCTCCTGTCCAGAGAGACAGCAGCCATTTCGGGTGAGTCATGCAAGACGCATGCGTCTCAGTCAGTGTGTCTTTGGCTTAACACTTAATTCAACTAACACCAAGAGGAGTGAGGGCTCTGCTTGCAAGCTTACAATTTCTGAGGAGGCAAATTTTTACCACACCCCAAGACACACTCATTTACCATTTCTTACTACAGTGGCAGGAGGAAATGCTGGAGGGGGGAGCATGGCAACAAAGAGGCACATTCATCACTGCAGGGTGTAGACTCAAATCCAGGACTGCGCTACTGTATCAAATACCGTTTCCCCAATGGTTTTAGTTTTTTGTTTATTCATTTATAGCTTTATTGGTCATAACTTTTTCATTTTTATGTAAGCTTCACTTTATGATGTCTTTCTTTTTTGTGTCTGTAAGGCTAGGGTCACACTAGCGCTAGTAATGCGTTCAGGGGGATTCCATTAAAAAGATAGAATCTGGCAGCATTAACGTAGCGTACTCGTAATTCTAACTGTCTTAATGCTGCCAATACAATCCTATGGGTGATGGACCCCCGCGTACATGTCAAATGCTGGTATCTAAGTGCCGGAGTTTGAAACCGCACGTTGATTCCAAGTGCATCACATGACGAGGAAATGTGCGTCGTGATGCCTTGGAAATAGCGCAATGTTTCAAACTCCAGTACATAGATGCCGGCATTTGACATGTACGCGGGGGTCAGAAGGCAAGGAGCAGATAGCCAAGAGGGAGTGAGGAACTTGGAGAGGTTCGCCCAAAGAAGTACCGGATATTGGGGATCCGCACCTGTGGGATACTTGAGGACCACAGAAAACCCTGTCACACCGTGGAGGCTTCGGCCACCCGGTTATCCCTGTGGGTCAAGAGAGGCAGCCAGACACAGCCTTGCAGCATTGCAGTGATCAGAGAGGGTAACCCAGAGACCACACAGGAGGAGAGACAGACACCAGAATCAGGAAGAGAAAGGAGGCAAGTCTGCCTGCAAGCAGGCTGTGCTTCAATCATTACACAGGAACAGAGGAGGCCTTATATCCACTTGCTGTGGGGACCCACTGTGCAACCTGGTCACTTGTTAGTGCCCTGGACGTCTTTACCTGTGTACCATCAGTAAAAGGTAAAAGAGACTTTGCAGTGTGCATGTGTCATTCCTCTCCATTCCTGGTGCCCCTCGTAGACTGCTCCAGCACTCCCTATACCATCCCAGCTCCACTACAAGCTGCCCCTTCTCACTACGTTGCCCCGGAGGTCCAGTCCTACCTGTGGAGGACTTCACCAACTCAGCCGCAATACCATCTACTTCCGCAAGACTGTGGCGGCGCTGGTGGCATCTCACCAGATACTACAGGTGGCATCACGACAAACTTTGTATATAATCCCCTGTAAATATTAACACCTTTTTGAAAGATAGACCAGGACATGGGTCAGGCGCGCGCCATCCCCCGTGACAAAGTTAAAAACCCCCTTGCAGCCTGACACCCGAGTATCCCAAAGCCTGGGTGCAACATATCTTTTTCTGGCGTCACAAACAGGATCCCGTGCCCGGTGTTACTGGGTACTGTGTGCCGTCTTATTGACTGTATTGAGTGACTGTTTAAACTTTGCCGTCATCACTGCGCCGAAGAGCGGGAAGAAAGGGGGCGTGCCAGCCTGTAGAACGTGAAACTGAAACCGGTTCCTCGCTCAGCCGAGCATTCCCGAGCGCTGCGGCCTAGTCCGGAAACTCCCGAACTGTTTAACTCTTTAAGGACTGGCTGTAATTCACTAGGGGGGCCTCCAACATGTGGCCTCCTCCAGCGACGACGACGGTGCGTACGCTGACCCCAGGAATTACACTGAAAGACCTATGGCTGCCTCCGGTAGCACTGCTAGCATCTCCAGCGCCCCGGGAGCACTCGCCCGATAATGCCGATGAAACTCTTATACATCCCAGGGGCCAAGTGGTTGCCCCAGTATGACAGACGCCCCAAGACATTGGATGAGTTTAAACGAAAGATCAATAGCGTCCTGGATATGTATGAAATGACTGGCCAACAACTTGCTGCTGTGGTACTCGGACAGTTAACTGGTGCAGCAGAGAAAGAAAGTGTGTTTTGGTCTGCTGCTGAACGCAAATCCGCCTCTGCTACATTCAATAAATTGAGAGCTACCTTCGAGGAGTGCAATGAGGCTGATATATGTATGCGCTTCCATCACTGCTACCAGAGGCCGGGAGATGATATAAGAGCTTATGCCTGGCGTCTGGAAGAAGCATTGCGCGCCCTTACACATGTCAGCCCCACCAGTGTACCCGACGAAAATAAGCCCCTGATTGAACAATTCACTCGGGGACTGCTATCCCCTGAGGATAGTAAGACTGTACGTTGGTAGTCATTAGGCAATCCGGAAGCTGACTTCAACACCCTGAAAGCGCTGGCCATCAAGGGTTAAAGCCGGTAGAGACCCATGAAGCTGCAATTAAACGGTGGTGCAGTGGTGAGGTGTGGGCTACTCCAAATCCATTACCGTGTCTACAGTCACGCAAAATGTGCAATCTGCTCAGCCTGACAAATATGATTCCCTGCGGGCTGAGATGCGCCAAATGAATAAAAACATCGCTAAACTAATGGACGCTCTGCAGTTACAGCAAAGCCAACCGCCAGCACCAAGTCCCCAACCCAAACCTCAGCCGCTGATTCAACTTGCCGACAGTCCGTAGGATGTACCCTGGATGCGAGGGAAGCAAGCTGCAGCGTACCAGGGGAGAACCACCGATCGCTACAGCTCCACTGGGGAGCCCATCTGTCGCCACTGTAACCGCTTCGGTCACCACGCCAGGAGCTGCCCTTTAAATGGGCAGTCCCTGGAGGCTGGGGCCAAATCTCAGGATTAGATCAACAGGGCCCATCCACCTGGTACAAGACCTTCATCGGACAAAGGCCGTTTCTGTCCATTGTACTGGATGGCATCCCGACACCTGCTCTGCTGGACACCGGGTCACAGGTGACCACCATCCCCTATATCCTTTATAAGAAGTATTGGGCTGATGCAGAACTAAAACAGCCTGATATAGACTTTAACCTCAATGCATCTAATGGTGAACCAATCACTGTGATGGGGGTTAGAGAAGTGCCCATAAAGGTGGGGAGGGTGGAATTGCAGAACCAGGGGGTCCTTGTAGTAGCAGAAGCCAGTAATGCTAATGATCCCTATATCATACTAGGTACTAATGTTGTTAGCAATTGCATGGAGGATGTTTTGTCTTTGCTTCAACAGATTGCAGACACTGCCAGACCTGGTCAAAGGAAGGTCCTCCAGTGTGAGATCAGAGCCATCCTGCACCATCAACAGGTAACAATTACAGGTGGCAAAATTGGTACTGCATGGGTGACAGACCCATTGCCTATTGTGATCCCACCAATGAGTGAAATGATGATTTGGTGTCAAGCAGCTATAGGTCTGAGAGGGCAGGACTATCAAGTATTAGTGGAGCCCGTCAGCACAGAGCCCAGACCTACACTCTTGACAGCCAGGGGGGTGGTTGACATACACAATAGGAGAGTACCAGTTCGCATCTTAAATTGTGGCAGTGAGGAGGTTAGATCACCCAGGTATACCACCATTGCTAAATTATACACAGTCAGCAACAACGAGATCCAAACAGTGCAACCCAAAGCCCATACAAAAGGAGCAAAACCTGATCAAACCATCGAGCCACTGGAGAACTGGTGCCAGCAGCTCCATTTTGGAACTGACACCACTCCTGTGTACGAAAAGCAAGGTGTGTACTGAGTAGTTCAAAAATTCGAACAAGTCTTTAGTAAGCATCCACTTGATTTTAATAGTATAAAAGGGGTACAACATCACATCCCCACAGGTACACATCCACCAATCAGAGAGCGGTACAGGCCTATTCCACCTGCACATTATCGAAAAGCCAAGGTAATGTTACAGGACATGAAGGATTCAGGGGTTATACGAGATAGCTGTAGTCCCTGGGCAGCTCTATTAGTCCTAGTCAGGAAAATGGATGGCAGTATGAGAATGTGTGTAGACTATAGGCAAATAAACCGCACAACACACAAAGCTGCTTACCCGTTACCTTGTATAGAGGAATCCTTAACTGCGTAGAAGTCTGCCAACTACTTCTCTACCTTAGATCTCAGTAGTGGGTATTGGCAGGTGTCCGTAGCCGAGGAAGACTGAGAGAAGACAGCATTTACAACACCCATGGGCCTATGTGAATTCAATAGCATGCCCTTCAGACTATGTAATGCACCGGAACCTTCCAGCGATTAATGGAGAGTTTCCTGGGACATAAGAACTTTGAGACGGTGCTGCTCTACCTGGATAACGTGATCATGTACTCCAAGACCTATGAGGAATATGTCACTCATCTAGGAGTGGTGTTTGAAGCTCTCGATAAATACAGGATGAAGCTAAAAACCATCAAAATGCCACCTGTTAAAGCCAAGAGCACAGTACCTGGGACACATCGTCAGTGCTGAAGGAGTGGCCCCAGATCCACACAAGGTGACAGTAATCAAAGAGTGGCCAGAACCCAAGACCATAAAGGAAGTGCGTGAATTCCTGGGTATGGTGGGCTACTATCGGAGGTTCATCAAGGAGTACACCAAGAAGGCTGCTCCCCTGAAAAACCTCCTAGTAGGCCAACCCATGAAGGGCAAGTCTAAGGATTCTCCGTGGAGATGGGGCAAAGAACAAGAGGAAGCGTTCCAGACGATGAAAGAAGCCCTGACAGGAGATTAAATCCTTGCTTACCCGGACTACAACCTGCCATTCCTGCTGTACACAGACGCTAGCAATGTGGGACTTGGAGCCGTCCTTTCCCAAAAGCAAGACGGCAAGCAAAGGGTAATCGCTTACACCAGCAGAAAGCTGCACCCCACAGAGAGGAACCCAGAGAACTACAGTTCCTTTAAGCTGGAATTCC
>JARQOC010000001.1:134340352-134442837 GCA_033576535.1 Allobates femoralis | reverse complement strand
GATTGTAAATAGTAGTGTACAGAAGGGTGGAGGAACTGGGCCCAGCCCCAAGCACATTAAGCTAGGTACAGAAAGATCCCTAGGGTAGGGAGGTACCAGGTCTCCTAAGCCGAGACACTTATAGGGACAAGTGTTTGTTAAAAGTGTGGACTTTTGAAAGACTTTCCCCTTTTTCTTACCTGGAGCATACAGAGAATGGACTGTAAAAGACTCTGAACTCTTTCCTTTGAACTTTTCCCTTTGAACTTTCCCCTTTTTGAACTTTTACAAATTAAAAGGATTCAGTTATTGGACTAATGTAGCCAAAAACTTTAAAAAGTCTGCGGTGAATGGATTAGCACCGTATGGACTTACCTGTTTTTCTATTCTTCAATATTTTTCAGTGCTTTTTGTCAATTTTTATATTTTAAGACTTTGTAAAAATGTTACCTGTTTTATTGTTATTATTGTTATTCTTTTGTTAAACAAAAATGCTCAGTTCAGGAGTACTGATGTTACCTGGGGGGGTATGTGGCGCCCTGCTCACGCAGGTAGCCACAGACTTCTCTAATGCACAGCTGGGTTTCCGCAGCAGATACCTACTACATACAACATCTTCCACCCCGGCACAGTAGGGGGAGCCCCACTTGCCGACCTTAGGCAAGATCCTCTATAAATACTACTGCTGGGGGAGGAGCTAGTTAGAGTGTGCAGACGCAAGGAGAGCTGCGAAGATGTCCTGGAGGTCGGTGCCGCGATTAGGCCCGAATCAGTGACCCGGAGTGGCCCTTCTGACGTTCCGCAAGCCTGAGTGGGGACAGAAGGCAAAGAGCAGAAAGCCAAGGGAGTGAAGAACTAGTGGAAGTTCACCCAAAGACGTACCGGACATTGGGATCTGCACCTGGCCTTTCTATGTCTCGCAAGCATAAGTGGGACTGAAGGCAAGGAGCAGTCAGCCAAAAGGGAGTGAGGAACTTGAGGAAGTTTATCCAAAGAGAATCACCGGATATTGGGGATCTGCACCTGTGGAATACTATAGGACCACAGAAAACCCTGTTACATCGTGGAGGCTTCGGCTACCCGATTGCCTATGAGGGTCAAGAGAGGGAGCCAGACACAGCAGGCATACGCCTCCGTGATCAGAGAAGGTAACTCGGAGACCGCGCAGGAGGAGAGACAGACACGAGAGTCCGGAAGAGAGAGGAGACAAGTCTGGCTGCAAGCAGGCTGTGCTTCAAAGATCACTACATAGCAGAGGAGGCCTTATACCCACTTGCTGTGGGGACCCACTGTGCAACCAGTCCACTGGTCAGTGCCCTGGACGCTTTTACCTGCCAAACACCAGTAAAAGGTAAAAGAGACTTTGTAGTGTGTGCATATCATTCCTCTCCATTCCCGGTGCCCTTGTAGACTGCTCCAGCACTCCCTATACCATCCCAGCTCCACTACAAGCTGCCCCTTCTCCCAACGCTGCCCCGGAGGTCCCAGTAGAACAATGTGTCCGTGATTTCACTGCAACCAGCAAATTGCCTGAGAAATTGCCTAGCAATATTGCCGCGTGTGACGGTACCTTTAGATACTGCTGATGACTTCCAAAAATTGGCACGTGGTAGTAAGTGTCTTTCAGGTCTATTAAAGCCATGTAGCAATGCGGATACAGAAGTCTCACTGCTGACTTAAGGGTCTCCATCTTGAAGTTTTCCACCCATAGGTATTGATTTAGTACTTTCAAATTGAAAATCTTCCTTGGTGATCCAACTAGCTTTGGTGTCAGGAATAAAGTGCTGTAAAATCCTCTGCCTAACTCTTGATCCAGCACTCTTACTAACACATTTTTCTGTATTAGGAGCAGGACTTCTTTCTCTAGTGTGTCCTCATTTCTCCTGGCCACACTGGTCACAACCATCTGATGAGGTGGGAGAGTGGAAAAAATGAATCGGAGCCCTTCGGGTAACAACTTGACTAGCCATTCTGAGGCCGTCAGGGAGGCCCACTGATGGACAAAAAATCGCAGCCTTCCTCCCAAGAGCAACCTAGCTTGGAGGGTTTTTAAAGAGAGGCTTGTTAAAGAGGAATCCTCTGTCCTTCCTGTTTCCACGGACGAACTCGCATAGCTCTGTCGTCTGAGCAACCCTGACCTCCTCTACCACTACCTGACCCTTGAAAGGACTGACGGGACCTAAAGAAGGGAGATGATGGTAAGTGCTTCTTCTTGTCATCCGCTTTCTCTAAAATATCATCCAACATCTTCCCAAACAAGTACTCCCCTTCAGACAGGACAGCACAAAGTTTCACATTTGACTTGAAGTCTGCAGTCCAGTTTTTTAACCACAGCACTCTGCGACCGGAGTTCATGATGGCACATGAGCAAGTCACAAAGCAGACGAAGTCTACAGGAGCGTCTGCCAAGAAACCTGTTGCCTTTTCTAGGGAAGTACAAAACTGAATGCAAAAAATCCGCACAAAAATCACACAAAAGACGCTCTGTTATAATAGTAAATCCTGTTTAGCAGCAAGTGCTGTCAAAAAAAGTGTCAAAAAAACACGGCTTTTGGTTTATACTTTTTTGAAAAAAAAGTGCATTAAGCTGCTTCATCATCAGTAAGGTCGCCCTTATAGAAGCAGTCCCTAGCTGATGTATGTATTTAAAACCTGCTTATGTGTGTACATACAGTGTTGGCCAAAAGTATTGACACCCCTGCAATTCTGTCAGATAATACTCAGTTTCTTCCTGAAAATGATTGCAATCACAAATTCTTTGGTATTATTATCTTCATTTAATTTGTCTTCATTGAAAAAACACAAAAGAGAATGAAGCAAAAAGCAAAACATTGATAATTTCACACAAAACTCCAAAAATGGGCCGGACAAAAGTATTGTCACCCTCAGCCTAATACTTGGTTGCACAACCTTTAGCCAAAATAACTACGATCAACTGCTTCCGGTAACCATCAATGAGTTTCTTACAATGCTCTGCTGGAATTTTAGACCATTCTTCTTTGGCAAACTGCTCCAGGTCCCTGATATTTGAAGCGTGCCTTCTCCAAACTGCCATTTTTAGATCTCTCCACAGGTATTCTATGGGATTCAGGTCTGGACTCATTGCTGGCCACTTTAGAAGTCTCCAGTGCTTTCTCTCAAACCATTTTCTAGTGCTTTTTGAAGTGTGTTTTGGGTCATTGTCCTGCTGGAAGACCCATGACCTCTGAGGGAGACCCAGCTTTCTCACACTGGGCCCTACATTATGCTGCAAAATTTGTTGGTAGTCTTCAGACTTCATAATGCCATGCACACAGTCAAGCAGTCCAGTGCCAGAGGCAGCAAAGCAACCCCAAAACATCAGGGAACCTCTGCCATGTTTGACTGTATGGACCGTGTTCTTTTCTTTGAATGACTCTTTTTTTCTCCTGTAAACTCTATGTTGATGCCTTTGCCCAAAAAGAGAGAATGTTCCAAAACGTTTTAGGCTTTCTCAGGTAAGTTTTAGCAAACTCCAGCCTGGCTTTTTTATGTCTCGGGGTAAGAAGTGGGGTCGTCCTGGGTCTCCTACCATACAGTCCCTTTTCATTCAGACGCCGACGGATAGTACAGGTTGACACTGTTGTACCCTAGACTGCAGGGCAGCTTGAACTTGTTTGGATGTTAGTCGAGGTTCTTTATCCACCATCCGTACAATCTTGCGTTGAAATCTCTCGTCAATTTTTCTTTTCCGTCCACATCTAGGGAAGTTAGCCACAGTGCCATGGGCTTTAAACTTCTTGATGACACTGCGCATGGTAGACACAGGAACTTTCAGGTGTTTGGAGATGGACTTGTAGCCTTGAGATTGCTCATGCTTCCTCACAATTTGGTTTCTCAAGTCCTCAGACAGTTCTTTCATCTTCTTTCTTTTCTCCATACTCAATGTGGTACACACAAGGACACAGGACAGAGGTTGAATCAACTTTAATCCATGTCAACTGGCTGCAAGTGTGATTTAGTTATTGCCAACACCTGTTAGGTGCCACAGGTAAGTTACAGGTGCTGTTAATTACACAAATTAGAGAAGCATCACATGATTTTTCTAAGGGTGCCAATACTTTTGTCCACCCCCCTTTTTATGTTTGGTGTGGAATTATATCCAATTTGGCTTTAGGACAATTCTTTTTGTGTTTTTTTCATTGAAGACAAATTAAATGAAGATAATAATACCAAAGAATTTGTGATTGCAATCATTTTCAGGAAGAAACTGAGTATTATCTGACAGAATTGCAGGGGTGTCAATACTTTTGGCCAACACTGTACCTTTAAACAGGAAACAGTCAGGACTTCATATAGTATGTGTTGCCTGTGGAGCCAGCTTATAGGTGGATAACTCACAGGGAGGGGTGGAGACCTCCCCCTCCTGCAGGGCAGGAGAATTACAAGAAACAGACAAAAATGAGCCATGAACATGATGAACGCGTCTGCATAACGACATTATCGGATGCTCAAAATCGGATGCCACCAGTCTGATTTTTTTATCGGATCCGATAAAAAATCGGACCGATTGCATCCGATTTCTTTAACAGAACCAATTTAAATGGGGGAGGTCTGTGGGAGGTCTTGGAGTTTGAGCATGCTCAATACAGAAATCGGATCCGATATCGGATCCTATTTTCCATCCGATCCGATCCCCATAGACTCCCATAATATTATAATTGGATCGCATCAGATCCGATGCGATCCGATTTTTGCACAGAAGTCCAAAATCGCAGCAGTCTACGATTTTGGCTGCTGCAGAAAATCGGACAGGATCAGATCGGAGGCAAATTGGATGCCATTAAGGGCAAATCCGATCCGATCAGTCCCAATAGGATAACATGGGGCCAAAATCGGATCCGATGCTGTCCGATGTACAATGGACAGCGTTGGATTGCGGGAAAACGTGATGTGAAACCAGCTTTACTCTTTGGGTAGCGATTTATCACACAGGGCGCAAACTTTGTGTTTCTGTTTACACGTGGCTTTTTTACCCTAAAATGACACAGACAGTCCCCCATTAGCATACATGTTTGCCTTATAAAAGCACTCTCCCATCTGTACGCCCAAAGGTACCACGGCAGGCTGGGACTTGGGGTCCTCTAATGCATCTGGTGTCCTTGCTGCAGAGTGTGACATCCCTGTGGACGAGGCACACACTCCTAATCCAAACAGCCATCGTTTTGTAAGCTGCTGCAGCCTCTCTGTGGCCTTATACCTCCTTATATACCTCACAGAGGTGTGGTGTGTGCGCATCTGGCAGCAGCTTCCAGACCGGAAGGGCCCAGCACACCGCTACCTCGGCGTGTGACGTCACTTCCAGCACAACCCGGAAGTGAACCCATCACATCGGGCGCCAGCCATCAGAGGGACATGCCTCCTCCCCCGGCCCAGACCTACAGGCAGGAGTCCTGCAGTGATCAAAGGCGCCCTTCATTCCTGAGCCCCCACAGCCTCCCTTGATGCTGGTATGACAGGTGTACACCGCTGCACCCAGCTGCCATTACCACCACTGGCCTCGGTCTCTTCCCTGTCCAGGATCGGCATCAGCAGAGGGAGCACCCTTCAGAGGTAATTCGCAGCATTGCTGCAGGCACCTGCTCCCACAACAACAGGAAACCACACTGAGTGGGGAGAGGTGCCGCCCTCCTTTCGTATTTTTGTTGTAGATTTCCTGTTCCTGGGGGTGGGTACCATCCTTTCACTGTCGGTGCTGTCATGGGGAAGGGAAAAAACTATGAAGGATTGGTTGAGGTTACAGAGATATAATTCCCCAGTAATCATGAATTTTCAATTTGATTAAAAATGTGCCCACCGCAACCATTGCTATTAAAACAACCTATTAAGCTGCATTACCTTTCCAATCACTTTATCTCCCCAGTCACATATCTTTCATAGGACTGCTGCAGCCAATTACTGACCTCAGCTTTCAGATATGTCTGGGTTGGCATCCATCGAGCAGGGTGTGAGGGCATTCACCGGTCACAGTGGTCTCACTGGCTGGCAGGCCATCCTCAGCAAAATGAAGAGCACTGCAACCTCATACAGCTGCTGCACTCTGACTGCTGAGCCCCTTTCTGGTCTTAGAGAGGTCTCCCTTGATGATACTACAGGTGCCTCTCCCCTTCCTGGGCTGTGCCTGCCCCTCCAGTTTATAAACCCCTGCTGCTTGCCTTCTGGCCTCTCTTTGGAGACCTGGACCTGTTGGGCAGCCGTAAACATGGAACAGCTTCAGCAGTGGTAAGTCAGCATATGGCTGAAAGAGAGCTGCATGGCTGGGAACTCTGCTCAGTGACACTGGTTCCCTAGCTGCCAAGGCCCGAGTAAAGTTTTCGACGGGTGGTAACCTCGATATGCTACCCGCTGTTGGAGCGTTTGAGCTCACAATTTTCAAACTAGAGCATGCACAGAGTAACTGCACAGGCTCCAAGGGAAGCCCTGCTAGCTACCATTACACTCCTGCAGTGCTGCCTGCATGTTACTAACACCTTGGGGTACAAATAGGGATGGATGATGGATCACCCCTTACCACTCTGGGAATCCCTTATTAAAAAATGTGGGCATTATGGGGGGCATCAATATTTTTTTTTTATGGGGGGCACTTTGATGGATTTTAACCCACCCAGGATGTGACAGTAGGCTATTTAGTTTATGCAGAAAAGCAAGGGTATTGGTAACATGTACTGCTAGGGCAGATTTACCCTCGCTGCTCTTTTGCCACCTATTAGCTGAGCTCTGCAATTACAGGCCTAGGTTCCTAGGTTAATGGCTAACAATTTCCATGCAGCCCACCTTATATGGGTTTGTAGTTTCGTTTTTTACCCTTTCCTAATTACCCGGTTAATTTAATACCATACTGTCCTTTGTAGTCGAAGCGTCACTATATGCAGCGAGACAGTAGGTTCTGTAAGGAGAACACTCGGCAATCCCAACTCGGCCATCATTTAGGATTAGGGATGAGCGAGTCCTAAATTACTCGGAATCGCTAGACTCGCACGAGTCCGAGCCCAGGACTCGGTACTCGTGGCGAGTCTGGCGAGTCCAATGTTAATGAATAGGGAATAGGGATTCGCGAGTCCCTAATAGAGAATACAGGACTCGGAATCGCAGACTCGCTAGGATTCGGACTCTCAGATTGCCATTCACTTGCATTGGACTCAGGGCTGGCTGGAGCCTCTTCCCTGGGTGGCAGCCTTGAGAGCCGGGGGTTGCTGTCAGGTGCGGGCAGCCTTGAGAACCGGGGGGGGGGGGGGGGGGGTGCTGTCAGGTCCGGGCGGCCTTGAGAACGGGGGGGGGGGGGGGTGCTGTCAGGTCCGGGCGGCCTTGAGAACCGGGGGGGGGGGGGTGCTGTCAGGTCCGGGCAGCCTTGAGAACCGGGGGGGGTGCTGTCAAAGCTGACCTTACCTCCTCCTGTCGCAAACTCGCTGGACTCGGGAATCGGCGAGTATTCGCTAAAAGACTCGCCGATTCCCGAGTCCAGCGAGTCCCTTAAGAATCGCCGAGTAACGAGTCCTAGCGAGTAGACTCGCTCATCCCTATTTAGGATCAATGATAGCAAATGATAGGCATGGGTGCAGGGTCCCTTGACCATGTGAAAGAACAGGTGTGGGGTAACCGCTCCGCTTGATTATCGCCGTCATTCGCATGCGTTGGTGGCAGGCGCCAGAACTCAATCGAGCACCTGATCATCAAGCACTAGAGATGGGCGAGTCCGAAAAGACTCGGAATCGCAAGACCCCAACGAGTCCGAGTCAAGGACTCGGGACTCGTTGCGAGTCCAGCGAGTCCATTGTTAATGAATAGGGACCCGAGTAATAGCGAATAATGACATTTACAACTCGCTGATGTGTCTCTGAAAGTGTGCGAGTCCAAACTCGCTGGTTTTTCTCTTATTTTGAGGCTTGTAGCCGATGATGCGAAGGAAGCGATTCTCCAGCACACACCATGCTTTAAGGAAACAGGAAGCGAGTCGCGCTGACAGGCGCACACACAGAGCAATCCATTCATCAGTGCAATCATGGCAGCAGGACGTGGCACGGTGAACACACTGCGTCTTATTGCACTTGTGGAGGCTCGTCCATTTCTATGGCTCCCTACAGATCCTGACTATGGGGATACGACCCAAATTAATACAGCCTGGAGAGAGATGCCCAAGAGATGTTCCCTGCGTTCCATCGGAGTGACCATGAGGAACAGAGCAATCTAAGTAAGTTAAATGAGTTCACACGTTATATATTGCATTTACTGTATATATACTCGTGTATAAGCCGACCCGTGTATAAGCCGACCCCCCTATTTTTGCCCCGAAAAACTATGAAAACATATTCACCGCCATCCTGGTATACAGCGGCTATCACTGGTAGACAGCCCCCCAGCAGAGTATACACCTCCCCCTGCAGAGTATACAGGCCCCCACATGCCCCCATATTGTGGTATACAGGCAGGGGCGGACTGGCCCAGGTGCCACGGGTCATGCGGCTGCAGGAGCATGAATAATCCGCATGTCCCTGAAGCAGCAGGCGGAAACGGAAGCTCCTGGCCGCGCGATGACGTCATCAGCACGCGGCTGCGTCCGGGAGTGAGCGTCTGTGAGTGGCGTGCGGCTGCGACTGTTAGCGAGCGGCTGTGAGGAGCGCGAGGCTGCGGCTGGGAGCGAGCCATAGGAGAATGCGGGAGCTGCGGTGACTGTGAGGCGGCCACCAGTCATCACCCCCCCCCCACCCCCCGTCCTCACCTGTGTCGGGCCGGTGAGGGAGGGTTGCGACCCAAACTGTAGGGTGCCAGTCAGTCCCTGTATACAGGGCCCTCAGTGTGTGTACAGGCCCCCCCAGCAGTGGGTATACAGGGCCCCCAGCAGTGGGTAGACAGTGGCCCAGTGGGTTTACAGGGCCCCCAGCAGTGGGAATACAGGGCCCCCATAGCAGGGTATACAGGACCCTGAATGTGTTATCATGCTCCACCGCATAGTTGCCTATATTTGGATGGGGTCACAACAGTACAATGAGTTTAATGTCTGATCCTCCTGGCTCTTTCGGCCAAGGGGTTGGGTGTATATAAATACCACTAATGACCAGAGTCTGGTGCCCGCACTATTACATTCTCTATGCGTTGACATGTGTCCTGCCTCATTTGTGATTGTGGCCACGTGAGCTCAATGTCCGTAATGCTGTTGATGATGTTCCACACTGTCGTGTCACTGTGCCTTGTATACACATTACACACACAAAATGAATAAAATGTTATTGTTGATTTGTACACATACTTTTGTTGTTTCAAATATTACACATCTCTAAACCCGGTTTCAAATCATTTCACAGTTGACCATCTTAAAAAACGGTGGAGGAGCTGCCGGGACCAGCATAAGAAGCAGTACCGGCAGTACTCAGAGAGACAACCGGGAGCCGCTCCATTGCTCAACCACTACCACTTTTATGACCGGCTGTCCTTCCTTCACCCGGTGGCCGTATGCCAAGGTATGTGTCTGCAGCACTGTTGTGTACATTTAGTATTATTTATTAATATATACATTAGGTTCCATTTCGGCTCTGTGGGTAGCAGAGTATACACGTGGCTCTGTGGGTAGCAGAGTATACAGGCGGGTCTGTGGGTAGCAGAGTATACAGGCGGGTCTGAGGTAGCAGAGTATACAGGCGGGTCTGTGGGTAGCAGAGTATACAGGCGGGTCTGAGGTAGCAGAGTATAAAGACGGCTCTGTGGGTAGCAGAGTATACAGGCGGGTCTGTGGGTAGCAGAGTATACAGGCGGGTCTGAGGTAGCAGAGTATACAGGCGTCTCTGTGGGTAGCAGAGTATACAGGCGGGTCTGAGGTAGCAGAGTATACAGGCGGGTCTGTGGGTAGCAGAGTATACAGGCGGGTCTGAGGTAGCAGAGTATAAAGACGGCTCTGTGGGTAGCAGAGTATACAGGCGGGTCTGTGGGTAGCAGAGTATACAGGCGGGTCTGTGGGTAGCAGAGTATACAGGCGGCTCAGTGGGTAGCAGAGTATATAGGTGATGAGAATAGGGTTAATAGATGGTGCTACAGTGTTGGGGCGTGCTAGAGGGAGCAGAGATCCGATTACTGCCATCATTACTGACCTTATTAAAGATAGCGGCCGCAGCTAAATGACATCATGGCAAAGGTAAACATGGGGTGTGGTTAGCTGCAGGAGGTTAGTGAGAGGTGTGGGTTGTTTGGCAGAGGGCGTGGTGTGGGCGTGGTGAGCGCGGCTCCTGCGTCAGATACGCTGCGAGCGCGGAACCGCGGCACATCTCCAGGAGCAGAGGACGTGTCCGGTACGTCCGTAGCCCCCGGCCTCCCCGTTGTCCGCACACACAGCCCCGCTGTGACCTCTGCAGTGTCACAGGCCCCGGCGGGCGGCTGTCATCTCCTCCTGACACTGACCTCCTCCTGATTTGATTGTCTGTGTTGTCCCCCCACGCTGTCAGCATCAGTGATCTGCTAAGACCTGTGGGTGCACAGACGGGGGAAGTACAAATGCCAGCATGCCGGGGCGGATTGGGCGCTGTGAGGGGCGCAGGTCTTGCTGTGAGCGGAGGGCGCGAGGCCGCTCGAGAAAACGCTATAGCGGCTGTGTGAGTTAAGCGTCTGCGGCTCGCGAAGGCGCATACGCGTCTCCGCTCGCAGTGACGCTAAGGAGTTTGGGATTCGGCTACAGTGCCGGAATTTCAAACTCCCGATTATATAAATAGATTATATATATATATATTGTATACCTTTCAACCCCTTCCCTGCTTTATATAGATGATATAAGCTAAATGTTTTGTGAATTAAGTATGTCAAGTTAAAAGTGAAGTCAGGGGGACTTTTTTTTTTCATGTGAACCATTGGTGTTATTGATCGTCTAGATTAGATGGGATGGGGGGGGGGATGGGTGTTAATCAGGGGGTGAAAAATTATGTATTAGTATGGAATTAGCAAAGAAAGTCACGTATTCCTTTATGTTATGTACAGTTGGTTATTCTTTCATAATAATAACAAATATCTGATTAATAATACACAGATACACAGAGTCTAAAAAGCGTGCAACTTAATGTTTGACCTATGTTTTTGTTTCCAAATGCAATGCATTCACCAAATTTTTTTTTACTTTACCCACAGAGAAGCTTACTACAGAGGGCGGCGTGCTGTTAACCCTCCACCGCCAAACAGAAGGCGGCGTGGAGAAAACCAACCACCACCACCACGGCCGGCGCCACCACCACCACCGCCGTCGCCGCCGCCACCACCACCACCAGCATCGCCGCCAGCAGCGCCAGGGCCAGCACCACCACCGCCGCCACCAGCGGCCGGGCCAGCACCACCACCGCCGCCACCAGCGGCAGGCCCATCAACACCACCACCGCCGTCCCCGCCACCACCACCACCACCGCCACCAGCGGCAGGGTCCGCACCACCACCGCCCCCACCAGCGGCAGGGTCAGCACCACCACCGCCACCACCAGCGGCAGGGCCAACACCACCACCTCCACCACCAGCGGCAGGGCCAGCACCACCACCGACGCCACCAGCGGCAGGCCCAGCTTATGGTCCGATCCCGGGGTCAGCACATTTAAGTGTGCAACAGAGTAATGCTGACTTTGCCCGCAGTATTATACCATTCATGGATAATATTCCATTTGACAGGCTACTGCGGGCAAGGTCAGCATTACAGATAGTGCTGGAAGCCTGTCAGCCAAATAACGACCCCGGTGATGTGTTCCAATATTTGGATGGGTGGAAAATAAACTCTAACAGGCTAGGCAGGCCCACAACACGGGACAGCCATGTCCCACCCCACAGGGCTTTGCCTCACTGCCAGTGGCCAGCTAACAGGGACCTACCACCGTTCCCTACACCTGTTCAGATGATCCACCCTGAAGGGTTCGGCCAGGCCATACGTGGGGCCCTTGACCTGTTGCAGGACGGACAGCCCACCTACCAGGACCTGTAGGGCTCCATTTGTTGTTGTTGTTGTTACCTTAATTGTAAAAGGTAGTATTTTTGGGAATGTCCAAACAGTGCTGCCATTTTTTTTTTTTAAACACAGTTTTAAAAACCAGCTTTGTGTCTGTCTTTTTTCAAGGAATGAATGTGGAGTTTTTTTTGTGGTTGGGCTTCAAGTCATCATAATTATTATAATTATTTATTTATATAGCGCCCATAGGTTCCATGACGCTTTACATGAGGAAAAGGTAGAGAAGGACAAGTACAATAAACATAGACAATAAGGTCATACAGGTACAATAGTAGAGGACCCTGTACGCTTGGGCTCACATTCTACGAGGGTGAGTGGGGATACAATAGGGTGGGGAAGGTGTCGGTCGTGGGGCGTGTAGCGGGGTCTCATGGCAGGTTGTAGGCCTGTCGGAAGAGGTGAGTCTTTATAAGTATCTTTAAGGTTCAGAGGGTAGGCGACTGACTGATGAGGTGGGGCAGGGAGTTCCATAGCATGGCGGATGACCGGGAGAAATCCTGTATGCGGTTGTGGGAAGAGGAGATGAGGGTGGACTGTAGGACAAGTTCTTGGGATGAACGCAGGTTGCGTGAGGGATGGTATCGGGAGATCATGTCGGAGATGTATGGTGGGGATAGGTTGTGTAAGGCTTTGAATGTCATGGTCAGTGTTTTAAAGTGAGCTCTCTGTGGGCCGGAGGGGCCAGTGAACGGCTTGGCAGAGGGGGTAGGCAGGGGAGTAGCGTGAGGACAGATGGATTAGTCGGGCAGCAGAGTTTAGTATAGATTGGAGAGTTGCAAGAGAGTTGGCAGGGAGACCTATGCGAATGAGGTTGCAGTAGTCAAGGCGGGAGATGATGAGGGCATTTATGAGTGTTTCAGCAGTGTCAGGATTGAGGAACGACCGAATTGGTTAAATATTTTTGAGTTGGAGTTACAGGGACTTGGTTAGGGACTACAGGTGGGGCTTGAAGGAGAGGGAGGAGTCAAGGATTACCCCGAGACATTTGGCGTGGGGGACAGGGGAGAGAGCATCATTAGCAAGTACTTTACGGCCCGCATGGCGCATGAAGTCACCTTGGTTACTAAGTGTCAAATCATGACTCCACATACAACTGTTGCTGACAAACAGTGCCTGTGTTTGGGGGGTTACTTTATGCCTCGCTATGGCAACAAGACTATGGACACACATGTGAGAGGCTGGGACGTCTACATGCTACACATCGCGTCTACGCGTTTTGTATGGAGCGTACAGTGGGACCCTTCAACAGGCTCCAGCAGGATGATAGTCCAAGCAACGCCCACGATGCAGGCATAGGATTGGTGCCTGGAAAAATTAGCCCAAGGGGCTGTTTCCCATTTTTGGTATAAATGTAGGCCTAAGGGCCATAAAAAGCTTGTTAGCCAGGGTGTCTCCCAAAGCATGATAAGCTTGTTAGCCTGGGTGGCTCCAAAAATTAGCTCAAGGGGCTGTTTCCCATTTTCGGTATAAATGTAGGCCTAAGGGCCATAAAAAGCTTGTTAGCCAGGGTGTCTCCCAAAGCATGATAAGCTTGTTAGCCTGGGTGGCTCCAAAAATTAGCCCAAGGGGCTGTTTCCCATTTTTGGTATAAATGTAGGCCTAAGGGCCATAAAAAGCTTGTTAGCCAGGGTGTCTCCCAAAGCATGATAAGCTTGTTAGCCTGGGTGGCTCAAAAAATTAGCCCAAGGGGCTGTATCCCATTTTTGGTATAAATGTAGGCCTAAGGGCCATAAAAAGCTTGTTAGCCAGGGTGTCTCCCAAAGCATGATAAGCTTGTTAGCCTGGGTGGCTCAAAAAATTAGCCCAAGGGGCTGTATCCCATTTTTGGTATAAATGTAGGCCTAAGGGCCATAAAAAGCTTGTTAGCCAGGGTGTCTCCCAAAGCATGATAAGCTTGTTAGCCTGTGTGGCTCAAAAAATTAGCCCAAGGGGCTGTTTCCCATTTTTGGTATAAATGTAGGCCTAAGGGCCATAAAAAGCTTGTTAGCCAGGGTGTCTCCCAAAGCATGATAAGCTTGTTAGCCTGGTTGGCTCAAAAAATTAGCCCAAGGGGCTGTATCCCATTTTTGGTATAAATGTAGGCCTAAGGGCCATAAAAAGCTTGTTAGCCAGGGTGTCTCCCAAAGCATGATAAGCTTGTTAGCCTGGGTGGCTCAAAAAATTAGCCCAAGGGGCTGTATCCTATTTTTGGTATAAATGTAGGCCTAAGGGCCATAAAAAGCTTGTTAGCCAGGGTGTCTCCCAAAGCATGATAAGCTTGTTAGCCTGTGTGGCTCAAAAAATTAGCCCAAGGGGCTGTTTCCCATTTTTGGTATAAATGTAGGCCTAAGGGCCATAAAAAGCTTGTTAGCCAGGGTGTCTCCCAAAGCATGATAAGCTTGTTAGCCTGTGTGGCTCAAAAAATTAGCCCAAGGGGCTGTTTCCCATTTTTGGTATAAATGTAGGCCTAAGGGCCATAAAAAGCTTGTTAGCCAGGGTGTCTCCCAAAGCATGATAAGCTTGTTAGCCTGGGTGGCTCCAAAAATTAGCCCAAGGGGCTGTATCCCATTTTTGGTATAAATGTAGGCCTAAGGGCCATAAAAAGCTTGTTAGCCAGGGTGTCTGCCAAAGCATGATAAGCTTGTTAGCCTGTGTGGCTCAAAAAATTAGCCCAAGGGGCTGTTTCCCATTTTTGGTATAAATGTAGGCCTAAGGGCCATAAAAAGCTTGTTAGCCAGGGTGTCTCCCAAAGCATGATAAGCTTGTTAGCCTGGGTGGCTTAAAAAATTAGCCCAAAGGGCTTAATAAAGTCTATTTATAAATAAAGCAGGGCGCTTGGCCCATTGCATATTATTGCTTGGACTAGGAGCATAGAAGAAGCAAGGCCAACTATGCAGTCCTAGGCTTGGTGCCTCAAAAAATTAGCCCAAAGGGCTTAATAAAGTATTTTTTTACATAAAGCAAGGCGCTTGGCCCATAGCATATTATTGCTTGGACTGGGTGCCGAATGAAATCAACAGAGCTACGGGACTTGTCATTAATTCCTGTCAAAAATGGGCATATTGTTAACAGCGCAATATCCCAATCATATAAATTATGATTAGGTTAATCTAGGATTGTGTACTGTCGTCAGGAGGGCTTAGGAACTGTGATGATATCCAATCCTTGTTGAATTTAATTAGAGTGAGCCTGTCGGCATTTTCTGTGGTGAGGCGGGACCTTCTATCAGTGACTATACCCCCAGCGGCACTGAAAACACGCTCTGATGTCACACTAGCAGCTGGGCATGCCAGCACCTCCAAGGCATACAATGACATCTCAGTCCAAGTGTGCAGCTTGGAAACCCAGTAATTAAAGGGTACAGAAGGGTCGGTTAGGAAGCTGGTACTGTCACTGAGATACTGCTGCACCATGTTGGACAATTGTTGACTCCTACTCAAGGTCACCGTAGGCAAATTACGTTCTTGATTGGAAGGTCTGTTGAACATCGCCCAGTTGGCGGACATCTTACCCCCACCTCTTCTTGTCATTGATGGCGTTTGTGTCCCAACCAAAGGCTGCTGTTGGAAAGAGCTGGTTCTTCGATGTATAGCGGATTCAGACGGTGATATTGCCAGCAAAATATCAAGAAGAACCCTCTTTACATGATCCATCGTTAAGCCCCTGGATGAGTGCGACAGCAGCGACTGAAATTTGTCTTTGTACCGTGGGTCCAAAAACGTTGACAACCAGTAGAGGTCGCTGTCATAGATGTGTATGACGCGTGGATCTTTGGAGACACATTGACACATTACTTCAGCCATGTGTGCTAAGCTGCAAAGACTCATCTCCTCGGTTACAACAGAATGAAGATCACTACGCGTCGTGGCCTCTAAATCGGTGTCCGCCTCCTCCTCTTCAGCCCACCCATGCTGTACCGACATAAACGTAGGGTTGGGAGTCCCATCAGGGTTCACATCAGTACCAGAGAAAAATAAATCTTCTTCATCATCACCCTCATCACCATCTTCCTGAACCAATGTAGCCTGCTGATATTGGCTAGGGTGGCTAGGATCAGCGATGTTCAATTCTGGCTCCATAGCCATCCGCTGTGCTCTCAAAGCATCTGTTTTGAGATTCAATAGGGATTCTTGGAGCAGGCAGAGCATGGGGATGGTGAGACTTATAATCGACTGATCCCCACTGACGAGTTTGGTACAGTATTCGAAGTTATCCAGCAACTCGCAAAGGTCAGCGATCCAGACCCACTCGAAAGTACCGATGTGTGTGGTATGACTTCCAGGTTGACGGGCATGTTGCAGCTGAAATTCCGCTATTGCCTTCTGCTGCTCATTAAACCTTGCCAGCATATGGAAGGTGGAGTTCCATCGCGTAGGCATGTCGCAAATTAGCCTGTGTTTCGGCAAGTTAAATTGGATTTGAAGGGCAGAAAGACTTGCAGCTGCTGTGGACGAATGTCTAAAGTGGGCGCAAATTCGCCTCACCTTATCCAGTAGCTCAGATAACTCTGGGTATATTTTGAGGAATTTCTGAACTACCAGGTTCAGGACATGAGCCATGCAAGGCACATGTACAAGTTTACCGTGCTTTATTGCCGCCACAAGGTTTGCACCATTATCGCTCACAACTAGACCTGGTTGTAGTTCCAGTGGGGCCAGCCACTCATCGGTCTGTTGCTTGAGACCTTTCCACAACTCTGTTGCAGTGTGACGTGTGTCACCTAGGCAGATAAGCTTCAGAAGAGCCTGGTGTCGCCTTGCAGAAGCAGTACTGCAAAGCTCCCAACTCGGACGTGATGGTGCTTGAGGCTCAGCAGTGGACAAGGAAGTGGCAGAAGCAGATTGGGCACTGGACATATATGAGGAGGCAGACACCCGGAATGATGTTGGGCCCGCTATTCGTGGAGTTGGAAGTATGTCAGATGGTACAGTTTTAGAAGTTGGGACACTCTCCACCAGGTTGATCCAGTGAGCCGTTAGTGAAATGTATCTGCCCTGTCCACAACTACTTGTCCACGTGTCCGTTGTTAGGTGGACTTTGGCGGTGACAGCATTTGTTAAAGCACGTTTTAAGTTGTTAACCACGTGCTGGTGTAAGGCGGGAACGGCACTACGTGAGAAAAAGTATCGTGGTGCTGCCTCAGCCATCAACTCCCGAAAAGACTCTGTACCCACAAGCCTAAACGGCAGCATTTCCACAGCTAACAACTTGGCTATTTTCGCTGTCACTTTTTGGGAATATGGGTGTGTCGGTTGGAACTTCCGCTGTCTTTCATACAGCTGTGGCACAGACAACTGCACGTTTGGACCAGACTGACAAGAGGATTGACTACTGTCATGTCTGTCTTGTAAAGCACCTTGGGAGGAGTACGCTTGAGCAGGAGCTGAAGCCTGAACACTTGCTGGTGAAGGATGTATCTGAGGTGGCCTGGAAGTGTTTGGATCAGAAGGCACTGATTTTGAACCCTGATAGGGTGCCCACTGAATTGGGTGCTTAAGAGACATATGCTTGCGCATACTGCTGGTGCTCTGGTTTCCTTTTACCGTGCCTCTGCTAAGCCTTGCCTGGCACATCTTACAGATAACCATATTTGGTACTGTTGGGCTATCCTTAAAAAATTGCCACACACTGGCTGTTCGTCCTTTATTTTTAATTGGAGGAAGAGGAGGATGACTCTGTTCAACACCAACTGTGGACACATTTTGGGCAACTGTGTTTGCAGTTTGTGCAACAGTTGGCACAGTTTGTGCCACAGTTGACGCTATTTGGGCAACTGTTCTCACTGTTTGGGTTCTGGAGACAGTACGCCTTTGTGATTTTGCCAGTGGTACATAGCCACTTTCGTCCTCCTGGCTGCTCTCTTGGCTATGCAATTCAGCAATCCAGGTAGGATCTGTGGTGTCATCATCCACCCCTTCCAGTTCAAAGGATTCTGGATAAACTGACTGAGCAGGCTGGCCAGATGAGATGTGTGTCTCATCATCCTCATCATCATCCACCTAGTGAGATACTGTTTGCATTTCGTGAAAGTGTCTTTCCTCAGGACGCGCTACTTCCAAACTTTGGCCATGAGTAGACATTTCGTCTACTTCAAGTATCTCGTCAGGCAGTGACAAAGAAACCCCTTGAAAAGAACCGAATAAGTCATCCGAGTGACCAAGGTCCATATCCAAATTTTCCTCTGGCTGCCGATGGGTTGAGGCAATATGACGACTTTGAGGATTGGATGGCGCTGCATTGTCTGTAGCGACACTAGAATGTCTTGCCACGGATGATTGCGTACTGCAAGAACCAGTGGTCGAGGGCGTCTGAGCCATCCAAGATGTTATCTTGTCATGCTCATCCGGCCTCAACACACGTTTTCTTTGAGTACTGGGATTTCTAGGTAGAAAAAAGGACGTTCTATCAATCCTAGGCTGTGTACTTGTACCAGTGCCTTCTTGGGCAAGACTGCTGCGGCCACGAGCTCGTCCCTGTCCCTTTGCAACATCCTTTTTGGTAATTGTTTTTTTTTGAGACATTGTAGACGAATGCACAGTCACCGAGTTGGAGTTAGGTGTTGCTGTATGTGTCACTTGCTGGCGGGGTAAGTGTGCGCGCTCACACTTGGCAGTGAAGCCGCACACTACACTCCCTAAAAAAATTGGTTTGAAGTGCACACAGCCACCGAGATGTGGTTAGGTTAGCTGAATGCGTCACTTGCTGGCGGGGTAAGTGTGCGCTCTCACACTTGGCAGTGAAGCCGCACACTGCACTCCCTAAAAAAATTAGTTTCAGGTGCGCACAGCCACCGAGATGTGGTTAGGTTAGCTGAATGCGTCACTTGCTGGCGGGGTAAGTGTGCGCTCTCACACTTGGCAGTGAAGCCGCACACTACACTCCCTAAAAAAATTGGTTAGAAGTGCGCACAGCCACCGAGATGTGGTTAGGTTAGCTGAATGCGTCACTTGCTGGCGGGGTAAGTGTGCGCTCTCACACTTGGCAGTGAAGCCGCACACTACACTCCCTAAAAAAATTGGTTTGAAGTGCGCACAGCCACCGAGATGTGGTTAGGTTAGCTGAATGCGTCAATTGCTGCGGGGTAAGTGTGCGCGCTCACACTTGGCAGTGAAGCCGCACACTACACTCCCTAAAAAAATTGGTTTGAAGTGCGCACAGCCACCGAGATGTGGTTAGGTTAGCTGAATGCGTCACTTGCTGGCGGGGTAAGTGTGCGCGCTCACACTTGGCAGTGAAGCCGCACACTACACTCCCTAAAAAAATTGGTTTGAAGTGCGCACAGCCACCGAGATGTGGTTAGGTTAGCTGAATGCGTCACTTGCTGGCGGGGTAAGTGTGCGCGCTCACACTTGGCAGTGAAGCCGCACACTACACTCCCTAAAAAAATTGGTTTGAAGTGCGCACAGCCACCGAGATGTGGTTAGGTTAGCTGAATGCGTCACTTGCTGGCGGGGTAAGTGTGCGCGCTCACACTTGGCAGTGAATCCGCACACTACACTCCCTAAAAAAATTGGTTTGAAGTGCGCACAGCCACCGAGATGTGGTTAGGTTAGCTGAATGCGTCACTTGCTGGCGGGGTAAGTGTGCGCGCTCACACTTGGCAGTGAAGCCGCACACTACACTCCCTAAAAAAATTGGTTTGAAGTGCGCACAGCCACCGAGATGTGGTTAGGTTAGCTGAATGCGTCACTTGCTGCCGGGTAAGTGTGCGCGCTCACACTTGGCAGTGAAGCCGCACACTACACTCCCTAAAAAAATTGGTTTGAAGTGCGCACAGCCACCGAGATGTGGTTAGGTTAGCTGAATGCGTCACTTGCTGGCGGGGTAAGTGTGCGCTCTCACACTTGGCAGTGAAGCCGCACACTACACTCCCTAAGGTGGAGTACGTGCTAGCAGCAACACACTGGTCTGCCACAGAAAAAATAACGCTCTATGGCTTATTAGGAACAAAAATCGATCTGGTGCAAAAACAAAAAGGAAACAGCACCTCAGCTAAGCCTCTGACTGCAGCTGTTAGCAAAGCTGAGTGAGTAAGCTAAGCTATGAGGTCCGTCCTGTGTGCACTCTAAGGCTTCTCCTTCCTTCCCTCCCTGCCTGCCTGCCTACACAGCACTACTCCGTCCTCCTCCTAGCTCTCAGAAGAGCTTTTTGGGTTAATATAAGGAATCTTCCCTACACTGACAATCCCTGATCTGCTCCAGCATATATCTCTCTCTCCCTATACTAGGTCAGATCGTCTCAGGAATGTGCCCAAAATGGCGGGGACAAGCCTTATATACTGCCTTGCCTGTCATAGATGACATAGGCATCACGATGGACAGCAGCCAATCATAGTCCTGACACAACCAACTTTGCTATGCCATTACTGACTATGATTGGCTATCTTCACAAGTTTTCTGACCTAACACGCACGCTGTGCTGACTCGCAACATAACAGATTCTGTATTCGAGAGTCCGACTCCCGAATACAGTATACAGGACTCGGAATCGTAGACTCGTAGGACTCGGAATCGTAGACTCGCTCAGACTCGCTGCTGACAGCGGGTATCTGTGACGAGTCAAGCTTATTGACATTGAATTCCATTGGACTCGTCACTGTGCGAGTCCAAGCTGGGAGATTCGCCGAGTAACGAGTCCTGCGAGTACCTTCAGAATCGCCGAGTCCCGAGTCCTAGCGAGTAGACTCGCCCATCCCTATCAAGCACGTGTTATAACCGTCTTTCTAGCATCACAGAAGATAGCCGGCATTAAGTTTTTATGCTGGTGGTCGCCCCTTGTCGACTATGCTCCTCCTATAGTAAATGAAGCCGTGACAAGTAGTACATGAAGAACACATTTCTTGTTCACAGCTTGGCTACATCGGGGTAGCCAGTTCCTCAGCTCTTGGCTTTTGTTGAGCTAACCAGCAATGGTCAAGCTGGTGAGTATCGGTATACTGGGGTTGGGGTTGGTCCGGTGACAGGGGGAATGCGCACAAGTAGGTGATGATTCAATGTAGCGGATATTGTTAAACCTCGAAATTCACCAACTATTACAGCCTTAAACGACCACCTCCCCTCACTTAGACAGGCTCCAGGCTGCATTCCTCATGGAGTTTTCACAGTTGGCTTATAAAACAAACAAAAAAAGAGAAGTTAGAAGCTTTGGTAGAGAAAGTCGGGCACAGTCGGTCTGTAACTCGCTGATATAACCCACAAAGTGTGCGATTCCTATGCACGGCGGTGCACGTGTGCATGTTAGCAAAACAGTCTTGTATAGCGATTTAGAAGAGAAACACGGCACTCACCATAGGTAGAATCTTCATAGCTTTTATTCCATGCGATTCAACATAGACAAAACGCAGGAGGGGATGGGGTGCTGAGACTCTGTGACGGTCCCCGTTTCGCAGCGAGACTCGCTGCTTCTACGGACTAGTGAGACTAGTTTGGTCCGTAGAAGCAGTGAGTCTCGCTGCGAAACGGGGAACCGTCACCGAGTCTCAGCACCCCCTCCCCTCCCTGCGTTTTGTCTATGTTGAATCGCATGGAATAAAAGCTATGAAGATTCTACCTATGGTGAGTGCCGTGTTTCTCTTCTAAATCGCTATACAAGAAGCTTTGGTTAAATTGCTATACCGTTATACGGTCATTCTCTACTAGTGACTATAAGTGGTCGTAAACTTGTAAATAACTCATGAAAGAATAAAGTTACTTTAAAACCAAGCACTCCATTGTTTTTCTTATGAAATTCTCAATAAGTTTGATGTGTCACATGACCCTCTTCCCATTGAAAAAAATTAAGTTGGATCCAAAATGGCCGACTGCAAAATGGCCGCCATGGTCATCACCCATTTGGAAAAGTTTTCCTCCTCCCATATACCAATGTGCCACAAACAGGAAGTTGATGTCACCAACCATTCCCATTTTATTTCGGTGCATCCATCCATACAAGTGGCCCACCATATATATATATATATATATATATATATATATATATATACAGTGCCTACAAGTAGTCTTCAACCCCCTGCAGATTTAGGTGGTTTGATAAGATGCAAATAAGTTAGAGCCTTCAAACTGCAAACGAGAGTAGGATTTATTAACAGAAGCATAAATCTTACAAACCAAAAAGTTATGTTGCTCAGTTGAATTTTAATAAATTTTAAACATAAAAGTGTGGGTCAATTATTATTCAACCCCTAGGTTTAATATTTTGTGGAATAACCCTTGTTTGCAATTACAGCTAATAATCGTCTTTTATAAGACCTGATCAGGCCGGCACAGGTCTCTGGAGTTATCTTGGCCCACTCCTCTTTGCAGATCTCCTCCAAGTTATCTAGGTTCTTTGGGTGTCTCATGTGGACTTTAATCTTGAGCTCCTTCCACAAGTTTTCAATTGGGTTAAGGTCAGGAGACTGACTAGGCCACTCCATCACCTTGACTTTTTCCCTCTTTAACCAGGCCTTGGTTTTCTTGGCTGTGTACTTTGGGTCATTGTCTTGTTGGAAGATGAAATTACGACCCATCTTAAGATCCTTGATGGAGGAGCGGAGGTTCTTGGCCAAAATCTCAAGGTAGGCTGTGCTATCCATCTTCCCATGGATGCGGACCAGATGGCCAGGCCCCTTGGCTGAGAAACAGCCCCACAGCATGATGCTGCCACCACCATGCTTGACTGTAGGGATGGTATTCTTGGGGTCGTATGCAGTGCCATCCAGTCTCCAAACGTCACGTGTGTGGTTGGCACCACAGATCTCGATCTTGGTCTCATCAGACCATAGAACCTTGAACCAGTCTGTCTCAGAGTCCTCCAAGTGATCATGAGCAAACTGTAGACGAGCCTTGACATGACACTTTGAAAGTAATGGTACCTTACGGGCTCGTCTGGAACGGAGACCATTGCGGTGGAGTACGTTACTTATGGTATTGACTGAAACCAATGTCCCTACTGCCATGAGATCTTCCTGGAGCTCCTTCCTTGTTGTCCTTGGGTTAGCCTTGACTCTTCGGACAAGCCTGGCCTCGGCACTTTCAAAGGCTGTCCAGGCCGTGGAAGGCTAACAGTAGTTCCATAAGCCTTCTACTTCCGGATGATGCTCCCAACAGTGGAGACAGGTAGGCCCAACTCCTTGTAAAGAGTTTTGTACCCCTTGCCAGCCTTGTGACTCTCCATGATCTTGTCTCTGATGGCCTTGGAATGCTCCTTTGTCTTTCCCATGTTGACCATGTATGAGTGCTGTTCACAAGATTGGGGAGGGTCTTAAATAGTCAGAAAAGGCTGGCAAAAGAGATAATTAATCCACACATGTGAAGCTCATTGTTCTTTGTGCCTGAACTACTTCTTAATACTTTAGGGGGACCAAACAGAATGCTTTTTGGCTGCAGTACATTTCCTACTTCCAGGCTGATCTACAGTCCAAATGTCACAATGCCAAGTTAATTCCGCATGTGTCAACCAGCCAAATCTGCAGGGGGTTGAAGACTACTTGCAGGCACTGTATGTGTAATATATATATATATATATATATATATATATATAATGTATAAAAAATATTAGTATAAAAAAGTGACATCCCTGGAGTTTAAGATCAGTTTAAGATCAGCTTTATGTGTTGCCTGGGAAACTCAGAATAAATTAATATTGCTCTTACCCTCAGTTGGAAGAACACCCCACGTTCAGAAGGGCATCTTGATTTGGAGTCGATTTTTATTCAGAATGGTTGCACATGTTGCAGATGGTACATGGTCGTTTAGTACGATGCTTTCGTGTTAACCGTTGGGGCCGCTTTGATTCACAGTGCGAGTGGAGCTTTGCCTCGGTTCCGTTATTCTCCAAACATCGGGCAAAATTTAACTTCTTTTGCTGCATACAATTTGTTTCCGGGCAGCCATTATTAGAGAGATAAACTTTATCGCTCAATTGTCTTTTTATTACATTTTGGTGACTAGGTTGACTGGTTGATTTGGTAAGATCTTTGATTTTCAACCTTCGGTTCACAGTGGGTGATGGAATTTATTTTGCTTAATTTCAGAATTTCTGGGAGTCTTACCTTCTAACACTCAGACCGAGGAGAGACCATATGACAATTCGAGAGTCATACACTGAACCAAGTTGATAAGGAAGGAGATGCTTGATCCATATCTGGAGGTGCCGTGGCACCCGATGTCCTTGGTCCTTTCATTCAACATTCTGACCATTTGGACATATGGCAAGAAATGCAATGTTTGGTGTTGGTGACGGTTTAGTTTATCGGGTTGACAAGGCATGACACCCTGGTTCAGTACACTATGTGGAGATCGAAGTTGTGTTTCCAGTAAAAGGGCACAGGTCATTTTATCTGGATTCGTTTTTCTAATTTCACCTGTGTAATTGATAAAAAAAAAATGTGTTGATTTGGCAAACCATACAAGTTTGGCATGGGCATGCCCCCGGAGGCTGAACATGGGATACTACCGCCCTCCTCCTTTTCTATTTACTTAAGCTTTGTTTACGGCATGGCTTAGAGTGACCTTCTACATATGGATCTGCCCTGTGTACCGCTACCTAAGGGTCCTGTGATGCTAAAGTTTTACTCCCCTTTTTATGACTTTATGTATAATCGGTTTAGGTCCTGTAATCACTGGAGAAATATAAGCCATGGGGTGCCCTGCAGGCAAAGGTGGCTGAGATTTAGTATTTATCATTTAAAAGACATACCTGGGAGTTGGTGGTATACCCACCCCTCCTCCTCCTCCTATTTCTATGCAAGGTTTGTGTTGCTCCTTGTTGTTTACAAACTGTATTGGGTGTAAAGCCGGTTTGTTGCATATTTGTGCATGCAGACGATCTCCATTGTCTTTGCTCAGTTCACTGGTTTACTCAGGAACATCACATCTTCCTCAGGGGCTGTCTGCAGTGGACATTTGAACAACCCATCGGAAACCGACCTGCTATGGATGCTTCAGGTGGGCATGCTTCCGAGGATCCAGAGAATAGGTAAATGTCAGTCAGTTTTTTTTTACCTGAAATACATTAGTTTTTTTAGGGTGGTTTAGATGAAAAAAAAAAAAAAAAGATAAAGGAATTAAGTTGTAAATGTTAGAATATGTATTTTATGGGTACATGAGTATTTGGAGATTATATAGTATATACTGTGTATAAGCCACTTATAAGCGACCCCTACTTGCCCAAAATCGGAAACTATTGACCGTGATGCGAGGGTGGACCGCGGTATACAGCCCAGCATGTGGTATACAGGCTCCGTGGTATATAAGCAGCCATGTAGTATACAGATTCCAAGCCAGTGTAGTATACAGATCCAGCAGCCAGATGAGATACAGATCCAGCACCCAGGTAGTATACAGGGCCAGCACCATGTATATAAGAGCCCCACAGCCAGTGTAGTATAAGGGCCAAGCCTGGTATATACAGCAGCCATGGTATACGCAGCCGGTAATATGCACCCAGGGTACACAGGCCTGGGACAAAGCCCAACTGGCACTGTCCCTTGTAAGGCCCCCCCCCCTGCTTAAATTACATCGGTTGATAGCGCGCTCGTGTTATCCCGTCGCGTGGCTGCACGGTCTCGCTGCGCACGATGATCATATCGTGCGACAGCGGAGACGGATGCAGCACGGGAGAGGTGAAACGACGAGCGCGATCAACACGATGTAATGTAAGCGCGGGGGGGGCCTTAAAGGGGGACGGCCACTTGGGGTAACACTGTCCTCCGATGACGGGAAGCAGTGCATATTTAATGAGCCCCACTGACGGCGCTCATAAGCAGCCTCCCCCCTCCTCAGCTCAGACCACCACACAGCCAATTACCGATAGACGTGTAAGCGAGGGGGATTTTCAGCAAATTTGGTAAAAACTCAGCTTTACGGTATATACGGTAAGTTATAATAAAAAGAGGAAGATCGAAAAATGTAAGATGTAATAGTGTATGCATGTAGTTAATGTTGAAGTATGTAGTAAATAGATTTATATAAAAAAAATTAAAAAAAATAGAGGAGTAGAGAAGCATTTGTATGGAAGATGTGACATTCGAGGGTGCTAAGATATTCTACATTTTTTTTCCAGATTGTTGACCCAGTGGTAGGATCGTTGGAAGTTTCTTCGGTGTATTGGGCAGCTCATCGAGCTGACTCTTGGCTTGGGAGGAGTTTTTCCAAGGTTTTACTGGTTCTAAAGTGGATTGTGGAATTATGGAGCTTGTTAAGTAGCCCAGGTATTGTCCGAGTCTGACATTTATTGGGGGATATTATCTCTCACACCTGGAATAAGCGGATATCCTGATTTGTGAGATTCAAGGATGGACATGTGGTGAGACATAGTAACATAGTATCTATGGTTGAAGGAAGACCTAAGTCCATCTAGTTCAACCCATAGCCTAACATGTTGATCCAGAGGAAGGCAAAAAGGGTTAATGCTGTTTTTTTATGTTTCAGCATGGTATTTACCTCACAGACATGGTTTTAGACATTTTCTTGGCAGGCCTACAAGATGTGGCCGAAGTTTTATACCCATATGGGGGGGTCGCAGCTCGACTGTGCCTTGCTTTTCTGTGGCTGAATGGGTGGTGTTTTGGTGTCGAAAAACCTGTGCCAGAAAGCAGGATGGCAGAAAGTCTCCCTACACCCTGATGTTAGGCAAGTTGAATGCCTGATTTTGAGCTGCAAACATTTTCTGCCACTTACAAGATGAGAGATTTGTTTGTACCTCTCCTAAAATGAAATAAGTATTGCTTAAGAAGCTATGTGATCGAGGAGTCTTGGCAGTCTGAAGAGCACTGCAGCCTCAAACAGCTGCTGCACCCTGTCTGCTGAGCCCCTCCCCTGGTATTAAGAAGGTCTCCCATGATGACACTGTGGCACCCCAGTGGTCCAGTTGCCACATTGACATTGCCTCCCTCGCAGGCGGTGATGTCATGCCTGGAAGCAGGAGGAGGTCCCATGCTAGTTATCACCCAGCATCCAACATCAGACCTGACTCCGGGCCAGAAGGGGGAGCTCTGCACCCGAGTTCAGAGGAGCTGCCCTAATTCTGGCAAGAAGAGGGGTTAGGGTTAGAAAGTCAGTAAGTCTCAGAAGTGGACTCTGGGGAGTGGAGCTGTGAATGAGCTCACCCCAGAGTGGCGCAAGAGAGGACACCAGATTCCTTGGGAGCATGGGTACTGCACATCCTGGCACCCAAATCTGGAGGGCACGAGGCTGCAAGTCCCCTGGCTGCCCCGAAGACCTGACGGCACCACAGTGTACTGAGAGCCCGGAGCTGACACTTTACAGCGATTTCTGTGAAAGGCTAGTGCTGTCTGCCATACAGGATAGGAACAACTACACAGGAAGAGGGCCGCAGCATAGTTGCAAGTAGCAGTAACCCAATGGGAAAGCGCAGCAGGAAGGCTTCCGAACCCACCTGGCGAGGTGAATTCCCGAATGTTTCCAGGCTGACCGAATCCTTCCAAAATCTGGTAACAAGTGCCCCAGACTGAACCACCATCTGTGAAGTAAACACAAAGAAATCTGCCCCCTTCTGTGTTCCCCAGTTATTTCCTGCACCCTCTGTCCTGCACCCTAACGACTATTACCTTCAACCCTATAGTCTACCACACCATCCCTGGGGCCCTGCTCCACCTGTGCGGAGCGATATCATCCCAGATGCCACACCATCTGCCCCAGAGGCCCAAACCACAGGTGATGTCACAAAATGACTTCCAAATCCCCAGTAAATAACCCCTTCACTGCATGGCTAGGGCCACAGAGCGGGTCACAGCCACCATGACCTCCCAAAGCACCAGCAAGCCCGGCTACCGAGTACACCCTGGCTCTTACGGCCATTACATCTGGCGTCACAAACATGATCTTGACCCCTGGTACCCCCGGGTCCTGTGTGCAAAGACTGTGTTGAACTGTGTATTTCTGCCATTACATCACCATGCAGAAAGCAGATGGGACGTGTTGTTGTGGGCGGAACTAGTGAAAAGAAATCCAGCCTGCGCTCTGATGTCTGCCATCGAGAAGCAAGAGGTCCCGACCCGGAACTCCTGGGTAAGCAATCCATCCCACCTGCAGAGCAGCGCTTGCCTCTTTAGCGATACTCAGAACCTGGCTAGGTTCACTAGGGGTGAGGAAGATGCCCAGCCTAGGCAAGCATCCACAGCAATGCGGCCGCAGCCCCATAATGCCACTATCAATGCTTTACATCCCAGGAACAGCCAGGTTACCACAATACTCTGGGGAGTCTGCATACCCTCAGCGACTTCAAGGAGAGACTGCATAGCCTGTTTGAAGTGTACCTCTTGTCCAAGGGCCAGAAAGTCAGCATCCTTATCGGTCAGTTGACTGGTGCTACCCAGAGGGATGTAAAGGCCTGGCCAGACACAGATCAAAGAACTGTTAAACACATCCTGGCCAAGCTGAAAACCACCTGATACCCACATCACGGCAGAGATCAAAATGAAATTTTTTGGCTGTAAACAAGGGGTGCAGGACAGCATAAGAGACTATGCCCTTAATTTTCAGGAGGCTCGGTGGGCCATGAAACAAGCTGACCCAAACAGCGTGCAGGATCAGGACAGACTGGTAACTGAGCAGTTCATTGAGGGTCTTCTGTCCAACACGCACAGAATGCAGCTGCGCATTATACAAAATCCGACATGAACTTTGCACAATTTAAGGATTAGGCAATCCGCATGCTGCGAGAGGCGAGCTCTAGCGGAAAGGTGCTCCCCCAGGCGCCCAGCCATAATGTACCACCATGAGGCAGTGTCCTTGCCTCAAGCACCCATTGAGGCTGATGCACAGACTCTAAGTAATGACACTTCTGCCAATCTACAGTCCCTACAAGTGCATCACCAACCGAGAAGATCCAGCTTGGGTCCAGTCCAGATGACCTCCCATGGCGGCAACAGAAGAGGATCCCACCAACCAAAAGGAAGGACACCGACCGCTATGACCTGACCGAACAGCCCATCTGCTGCCACTGCCACCAGGCTGGGCACATCGCAAGATTCTGCCCTTTAAACGAGCAACCCCTGGGTTACCGGCCCAACCCCCCACGAGTAAGGTGATCCAGCCCACATAATTGGAGACACAAGTACGTTGGGGGATGACCTGTCCTGCCTATTGTGCTTGATGGCATCCCGATGAACGCTCTACTGGACAGCGGCTCCAAGGTGACATATATCTTCTATAAGTGGTACTGGGCTAACTCTGACATTACTCGCAGCCCTGATGATGATTTAACTATAATCGCCAGTAATGGTCAGCCTTTGCCTCTGGTGGGGTACAAGGAGTTGACCATTAAGGTGGGGCAAGTAGAGCTAAAAGCCCTGGGATTGATAATTGTAGATATTGACCGTGAGAATGCAATCCAATGATCACCCTAAGGACCAATTGTCTTGGCAAGATTATTGTTCTATTACAACATGTAGCCGAAACCGCCAGCTCCGGACAACAATGAGTACTGCAGAAGGAGATGAAAGCCATGATGCATAGACAACAGGTAGAATTGTCTGGCAGAGAAGTCAGCAGTGAGAGGGTGAGTGATCCATTCCCCTTTGTAATATTTCCCAAAAATGAAATCAATATAATATCTAGCTGGTGGTTTCAGGGGTCAAGATTACCAGGCTCTGGTAGAACCCATGTACTCCAGCAGGCCTGATAGCCAGAGAGGTATCAGATGTCTGCAATGGAGAGTACTAGTACGCATCTTGAACTGTGGAGAAAAAGAGGTAAATTTTCCTCGGTATGCCACCGTTGCCAAGCTGTTCACTGTCAACAATAACACAATACGGGCAGTAGAACCCTTGGTCCCATCTGAAATGATGGAGGACAATGGCTCTGAGGGATAGCTGGAGGACTGGTGTCAGAATCTACACATTGGCACTGTACTCCACTCCTTCACACCAAAAAATGGGGTTTACCGGGTGGTTCAAGCATATTTAGCAAACCCCCCTACACTTTGGGCAGGTAAAAGGGGTCCAACACCATTTACCCACTGGAGACCATCCGCCCATTAAATAAAGGTACCGCCCTGTTCCCCCAGCTCACTACCAGTGTGCCAAGAGCATGTTACGGGAAATGAAGAAGGCTGGGGTAATCAGAGATAGTTGTAGCCCCTGGGCAGCCCCTCTAGTCCTGGTTAAAAAGAAAGATGGTACTATGAGAATGTGCGTCGATTACAGGCAGATTAACCGCATTACACATAAAGATGCTTACCCTTTGCCACGAATAAATGAGTCATTAGCTGCCTTGAAATTTGCTATTTCTCGATCTTATATCTCATCATTAGATACTGGCAGGTTCCTGTGGCAGAGGAGGACAGAGAGAAGACCGCGTTTACAACACACATGGGCGTATGCGAGTTAAACTGCATACCATTTGGGCTTTGCAATGGACCAGGAATGTTCCAGAGTGTTGCTTTGCGTACAAGAACTTCGAGACTGTGCAGCTATACCTGGATTACATCATCATCTACTCACCAACCTACGAGCACCACCTGAAACACCTGACCAATGTATTTGAATCCCTGTCTACCTTTGGTTTAAAGGTGAAGCCGTCCAAATGTCACTTTCTGAAGCCCAAGGTGCAGTACCAGGCCACGTAGTAAGCGCAGAAAGCGCAAAGTCACCGTCATCAGGAACTGGCAGAGCCCCCTTGCAAAACCTTCTAGTAGGCCAATCCAAGAAGGCAAAGAACAAGAGCCCTCAGAGTGGGACAGAAGAGTGGAAGAATCCTTCACCCATTGGAAGTTGGCTCTCAAAGGAGACAAAATCCTTGCCTATCCCAAATATGGTCAGCCATTTATATTATACACAAATGCCAGGATTGGGACTGTGTTGTCCCAAATGCAGAAAGGCAGAGAGAGAGAAGCTACGTCCTACTGAAAGGAACCCAGACAACTACAGTTCCTTTAAACTGGAATTCTTAGCCATCGTCTGGGCTGGGACGAAAAGATTCAAACATTACCTGGCCTCCAAGAAATTCACCATCTTCACGGTCAACAACTCGTTGACCCACTTGAAAACCACAAAACTAGAACAGCGATAGATGGCCCAGCTGTCCAATTATGAGTTTGTAATAAAGTACAGAGTGGGAAATAACAACACCAATGCTGATGCGTGGTCCAGAATGCCCAATTTACCAGACGTGGGAGAAGGCCCGGAAAAGCTTGAGGAAATAGAGATATCGGCCTTCCAACACCAAGGTGTGTCACAAGCGCTCTGCCATTCACAAGGTCTCGTTCAACCCATTGCCCCACCATGGATGGGCTGAAATGCAGGATAGCGACACAGCCATCCGCCTAGTGAAAGAGCTGCTTACTCAAGCAGACTCGTACCCCAGTGAAGAAGCACCACAAGAAGCCCAGCAGGTGTGGAAGAAGAAAGGCAAACTGTTCATTTATGAGGGTAAGCTGAGCAGGAGAAACATCAACTCCCGCACCCACAAATTAGTCTGGCAGATAGTAGTCCCGAAGCAGGATGCGCCAAAGGTCCTAGAGGTGTACCACGATGGAGCAAGGCACTTCAGGTGGAAGAAGCTGGTGGTCCTACTTCATGAGCGATTCTACTGGATTGGCATGCGAACGTCCATTGAGAGGTGGTGCCGAGAATGAGGTCCATGCAATCTTCGGATTGAATGAGATCGTGATAGCCAGAGAGCCCCCTTACAACAAAGTCATGAAACAACCGCCCGAACTCGTGGTTCTGGATCATGTGAAGTTGACCCTGAGTAGTACCTACGCCCTCACGATTGTAGACCATTATTCCCGTTTCTTTGTGATCATACCCATCAAGGACCAGACAGTAAGGACAGCAGCAAAAGTTTTCCAAGAGTACTTCTATAGACCGCATGGCTACCCCGAACAAGTCCTAACTGACCAAGGTCCAGCTTTCGAGGCAGAAGTGTTTCAAGAGTTCTGCAAACTGTACAGCTGCAAGAAAATATAAACAATGCCGTACCACCCTCAAACAAATAGTATGTGCAAGAAGATGAACCAGGTAGTGATGGACTTGTTTAAAACTCTACCTCTTGAAGAGGAAAACCTGTGGCCAGAGAATTTGCCAGATCTGGTAGACCTGTACAACTACATCCCGGTGAACTTGACTAACTCTACCCAGCCTACATGGGCAAGACCTGGCAAGTTAACCATCGCCCTGATTATGGGAGTCTTAACACCCAAGATGGTACCACCAGGTGCTGACTGAGATATTGAGTGACAACAACAATACCGCAAAGTCCAAGAGTGTGTGGAAAGAAGTTTGTCACAGGCCAGGCAAAAGCAAGAGAGGAGTTACCACCAGCAAGCCCCAGCTATTCCCTTAGCACCAGGAAAACAGATGTTAAAGCGAAAGAGGAGAATGCATAAGCTAGATGACCAGTGCGAAGCTGAACCATACACCATCTTGCCCTCCCACTTGATAACTGCAAGATATACTTCATCAGCAAAGATGGAGGAAGAACCTCAGTGGCCGTGCCAAGGAATCACTTAAAGGTATGCCAGAACAACTGAAAAAAAGGAAGATCAAGATGCTTCTTACCAGACAGAAGAGGTTGAAGAGAAAATCTGGACGATCCTTGGAGAGTTCCCCCAGTCTTGGGCTCAAGTGAATCAAGCAATCTTGGTACCCGTCTTGACCTTTCCCCAGTTTACAGCAGCAGCAGCAGCAGAGACTCTAGACCAACCTGAAGACCAGTCGGCTCCAGGAACAGATGCCACACCCACAGAGGAACAAGAGAATCTACCCGCTACCAGCGGCAAATCTGTCATGCCTATGGTGAGTCTAACAAGTCGCAGAAAACTCACCAGCATACCTGTACTAAGTTGATCTACACGTAGCGTAGTCACTAGTGAGTCCACAACACCAGCAATAGACACATTAGACCAGGTCATGTCGTCAGAAACACCCATGCTGCAAAAGTCTCAACGCAGTATGCACGGTCAGAGCCCCATGCGTTGCAAAGTGTAAATAGATCAATGTGAATATGCAACCATTGCGAATAAAGTGCGTAATTAACTTGTTGAAGGACAATTGGGTCACTGGACTTGTTGTGACCAGGACAATAGTGTAAATAGTTCATTCCATGACCTGGCCTTAATATAAACCATCGGCGTAGCTGAAGATCCAAGTAAGGCCAGGTTTCTGGAGCCCTGTAGCCTGGGAATGAAGCAAAGGTGGGTTAGGGCGGTTTCCCACTGGTAACCAAAAGTCTGCGGAGTGACGCACATGGACAAGTGTTGCACCAGGAATTTAATTGTCAATTTTTGTTTTTGAGGGTTTTGTAATGTTTCTATTTTATAATGATGTAAATAGTTTGTTGTTGTTAATAACCTTGTTTGGTTATGTTTCCACAGTCCGGGACGAACTGAGTTTGCTAGGGCGGAATGACCAGACCTTACTCCGGGCCAGAAGGGGGAGCTCTGCACTGGAGTTCAGGGAGCTGCCCTGACTCTGGCAAGGTGGAGTGCTTAGAGTTAGAAAGTCAGTAAGTCTGAGGAGAGGCAAAGGGGAGGACGTGGAGAGAACTCTGTGGAGTGGAGCTGCGAGTCAGCTCACTCCAGAGTGGCACGAAAGAGGATGCCAGAGTCCATGGGAGCATGGATACTGTACATCCGCACCCAAATCTCGAGAGCAGGAGGTTGCACACCGAAGACCCGGCGGCACCACAGCGTACTGAGAGCCCGGAGCTGCTATCAGCACTGCGGTTTCTGTGAAAGGTTCGTGCTGTCTGCCATACAGTACAGGAAAAACCATGCAGAAAGAGGGCCACAGCATAGCTACAAGTAGCAGGGACCCAAAGGGAAAGCGCAGCAGGAAGGCCTCCGAACGCACCTGGTGAGGTGGATCCTTGAATGCTTCCAGGCTGACCGGACCCTTCCAAAACCTGGAAACAGTGCCCCTGACTGCACCACCATCTGCCAAATAAAGGCAAAGGAAGTTGCACCCTTCTGTGCCCTCCAATTACTTCCCACACCCTCCGTCCTGCACCCCAATGACCATTACCATCAACCCTATAGTCTACCACACCATCTCTGGGGCCCTGCTCCACCTGTGGGGAGCAATACCATCCCAGATGCCACAACATCTGCCACAGAGGCCCAAACCTGCAGCGTTGGCCATCTCTGGCCGAATTCCACAGGTGGCATCATGAAATAGACCTCTAAATCTCCTGTAAATAACCCCTTCACTGCACGACCAGGGCCACGGAGCTGGGTACACAGTGTGAGGTAGCAACCGGGGAATCCGCTTGCATAACGACAAAACACGTGTTTATAAGTTTAACCAATGTCTACCCGTTTATTTTTCACATAGAATAACATAACCCGGGTAGCATGTTGGACACATATCACATTGATTATAAACACTTTACATAAATACATCATACATTACATAGAACATTGCACATATACATTCACAATAACCCGGGACCTGTAACCACGACTCTCTCCCCATTGGAGCTCTAACACCTGCTCCCGTAGTAGCTACGGCCTCCGGCCTACTTACACATCTTACAGTACATTTACAATAAATACATGTGTTATATTTCGACGATGACCCCTCCGGGTTCATAACAGGGATTGAGCAACCTGAGTACCGGGTACATCAAGTATCCCCAAGGGGCTCCTTCCTGGACGTATCTCCGCCTACGTCCCGGTCAGAGTCCACCTGGTTCAACCATGGTGTCCCCACTCTAGGAGCCCTTTTGAACCCCTGCTTCTGACCTTCGTTACATACGCCTCAACGGGCCCTGTGGGTCCCAATGGCGGTACCTGCCGCCCGGCTTTAGTCACCCAGCTTGATGACCTAACATTACCCCGTAGTCAGGATTCCTGCCTGACCGGGCCTTACATACCATGTGTGATCCATCATTCAAACGTCCATGGATCACATACATTTCTTCCACACGCTCACAGCCCATCATCCATGGACTGTGGCTCCTCCATGGCCCATTACAGGGACTGGCAAACCATAGTACACGGGAACCTCATCCATTACCTACTAGGAGCCCTATTACCCCTGTGTCTGGCACCACAGGCACACCCACACCATTAGAGGCCGTGGTTGAGGGACGGGTACCCTCTGCAAGCAGCAGGGCAAGCCTCCCTCTCGTCCCACAGGGACGGAACGCCTCCAACATCATCCATACTGGCTGGGTCACTTTCTCCCCACATTATTATGCAATGTTCTTACATAGGTCATCATCTTACATTCAGGGCAATTGCCTAAGCCCCTTCATACATCAACGGGTCCTTTACCGACTGCCTAGTCGGACCCAATAGCGGTTATGCCCGCCTGGCATTACTCACACACAGCTCACTCCGTTACACGGGAACCGCTGTCTTACCGGGCACGGATCCGGGTCTCGCTACCTGGGTAACAGGTTGGCCAAGCCTCTCACAGGCTCCGTCCTGGACATGTTTCCTCACATGCCCAGTCCAGCGTCCAACAGGTCAGCCACGGCTTCCCCACCCCAGGTGCTGTCACGACCCTGGTCCTGGCTACCGGTATGGAGCTTGCATGCTCCCTTCACCATCTCAACATGGCGGCATGGACTCGCACTCCCAGTCCCTCACACAGACTGGCTCTGCTCAGCTCTCAGGCTGGTAATCAGCCCACATCTTCTCAGGCTGATCTCTGGCTGAGAATGGATCTCTCAATACCTCAGCTGGCTGACTCTTATCGTGCCGGCCACACCCACACTGAGTCACCCAGCTGGGCTGCTGGTAATCAGCCTTTCACACAGCTCAGGTTAACTCCCTGTGTTCCGGGTTGTCAGCACTCAGCCCTTACATCCCTTTTCCTTAGGGCTTCCTCGATCTTATGAGCCACTCATTAGTAACATGAAACCTTGTGTTCAAAGTTGGTTCACACAGCATTATCACAGTCAAACCGGCCAGTGTACACAGGATCCTCCTGATCCTGCATGTGATGCGCCCCGGCCATGAGGATCATGCCGGTGGTGCCTCACAACAGCCACTGTGACTTCCCAAAGCACCAGCCGACCTGGCTACCGAGTACCCCCCGACCCTTACGGCCATTGCAACATGACAGGTGTCTATCCCCTTCCTGAGCTGTGCCCGCCCCTCTGGTTTATAAATCCCTGCTGCCTGTCTTCTAGCCTCTTTGGAGACCTGGACCTTTTGCCTGCCGCCCCCCTTTTTCCCCCCCCCGTTTTATGTTCTTTTAAGTTGCAGCTGAGGAACGGGTCATATTTTGATGGTGAAGAAGCCTGCGCCGGAAGGCCGGATGACAGAAAGTCTTCCAAGCGCTGATGTTAGGCAAGTTGAATGCCAGGTTTTGAGCTGCGACCATTTACCACCACATAAGAGATTAGAGATTTGTTTGTACCCTTCCTAAAATAAAAGAAGTATTGTTTAAGAAGCTGGTGTCATGTCATTTCATGGGAGTAATTGGTGATCGAGTCTCAGCAGTCTAAAAAGAGGTGAAGATTGTGGATGGGGTGAAGAGTCAGCATGTCTCAAAAAGCAATGTCCAGACCTCTAGTGCAACAGAAAAACTCACTTTTACTAAAGAAGTTAATGATGATGACAGTTACTACACTACTCCCACTGGTTAGAACAATATACTATTGTGGCACCCTGCTCATGCAGGCAGCCACAGATTTCCCTATTGCACAGCTGGATTTCCACAGCAGGTACCTACTACATGCAACACTTTCCACCCCGGAACAGTAGGGAGAGCTCTACTCACCGCCTTTAGGTGAGATCCGCTATAAATACTGCTGCTGGGGGAGGAGTTAGTGAGAGTGTGCAGACGCTAGAAAAGCTGCGAAGACGTCCTAGTGGTCGGTGCTGCAGTGAGGCCCGAGCCAGTGACCCAGAGTGGCCCTTCTAACGTCCCGCAAGCCTAAGTGGGGACAGAAGGCAAAGAGCAGAAAGCCAAGGGAGTGAGGAACTAATGGAAGTTTGCCCAAAGACGTACCAGACATCGGGGATCCGCACTTGTAGGATACTCCAGGACTACAGAAAACCCCGTCGCACCGTGGAGACTTCAGTCACCAGGTCCACCTGTGAGTCCAGAGAAAGGGAGCCAGACACCGCAGTGAGGCATCACAAGGCAGTGATCAGAGAGGGTAACCCGTGGACCGAACAGGAGGAGAAAGCAAGGACAGGAAGAGAGAGGAGTCTGGTCTGACTGCATGTAGACTGGGCTTCAGCTACCACAGAGAAGCAGAGGAGGCCTTATACCCACATGCTGTGGGGAACCACTGTGCACCTGGTCACCTGTCAGTACCCTGGATGTGTTTACCTGCTATACCACCAGTAAAATGTAAAATGAGACTTCTACAGTGTGTATGCGTCATTCCTCTCCGCTCCAGGTGCCCCTTATAGACTACTCCATCATCCCCCATACTGACTTACAGCTCCACTCCAAGCTGCCCCTTTACACTACGTTGCCCCGGAGGCCCAGCTCTACCTGTCGGGAGCTTTGCCATCTCAGCCGCATTACCATCTACCTCCAGCGGACTGTGGCGGCAGTGGTGGACCGCCACCAGGTGGCGTCACATGACAAATTCTTATCCCCTGTAAATACACCCTTTTTGAAGTGTCACCCAGGCCACGGGATCAGGCGCTGCCACCCATGACATCCTAGAACAACCACTGAGCCTGGTACCCGAGTACCCCAGGGCCTGGGGCTCAACATATCTTTCTGGTGTCACGAACAGGATCTCGTGCCCGGTATTACCAGGTACTGTGTGCCGTGGTTTCAACTGTATTAGTGACTGTTAAAACTACGCCGCCATTACTGCGCCGAAGAGCGGGAAGTAAGGGGTCGTGCCGGCCTGTAGAGAACAAAATTGAAGCCTGCCCCTTGCTCAGCCAAGCATTCCCGAGTGCCGCGGTCTAGTCGGAAACTCCTAAACTGTTTAACTGTTTAAGAACTGACTGTAATTCACTAGGGGGGCCTCCTCCAGCGACGATGACTGTGGATTCGCTGACCCTAGGAATTACCCGAAAGCAACCATAGCTGCCTCCAGTAGCACTGCCAGCGCCACCAGCTCACCGGGCGCAATCGCCCCAATATTGTTGATCTCACTCCCATACTTCCCAGGGCCAAGTGGTTGCCCCAGTATGACGGCCGCCCCGATACGATGGATGCTTTGAAGAGAAAAATCAATAGCGTCCTAGATATGTATGCGATGACCGGTCAACAACGCACTGCTGTGGTACTCGGACAGTTGACTGGCGCAGCAGAGAAAGAGAGTGTGTCCTGGTCTGCCACTGAACGGAGATCAGCGGCCACTATATTTAACAAACTGAGAGTTACTTTTGAGGAGTGCAATGAGGCTGATATATGCATGCGCTTCCATCACTGCTACCAGAGGCCCGGGAGATGATATCACAGCTTATGCCTGACGTCTGGAAGAAGCATTGCGTGCCCATAAATATGTCAGCCCCGCCAGTGTACCCGACGAAAACAAGCTCTTAATTGTACAGTACACCCGGGGACTGCTATCCCCTGAGGACAATAAGACTGTACGTTGGTGGTCATTGAGCAATCCTGAAGCTGACTTTAACACCCTGAAGGAGATGGCCATTAAAAAGTAACAGCCAGTGGAAACCAATGAAGCTGCTATCAAACGGTGGTGCAATTGTGAGGCGCAAGCTACCCCGAAGTCATTACCCGTGTCTACAGCCACACACAGTGTACAATCTGCTCAGCCGGACAAATATGACTCCCTATGTGCTGAGATGCGTGCTGAGATGCGCCAAATGAATAAGAACATCACCAAGCTGATGGACGCTCTGCAGCTGCAGCAAAATCAACAGTCAGCGTCAAGACCCCAGCCCCGACCTCAACCGCTGACTCAACTTGTTGACAGTCAGGAGGATGTACCCTGGATGAGACCAAAGCAAGCCACAGCGTACTGGGGAAGAACCACCGACCATTACAGCTCCACTGGGGAGCCTATCTACCGCTACTGTAACCTAACCGGCCACATCACTAGGAGCTGTCCTTTAAACGGGCAGTCCCTGGGGGCCGGGGCCAAACCTCAGGAATAGATCAACAGGGCCCAGTCACCTGGTACAAGACCTTCATCGGACAGAGGCCGTTTCTGTCCATTGTACTAGATGGCATCCCGACACCTGCTCTGGTGGACACCGGGTCACAGATGACCACCATCCCCTATATCCTTTATAAGTATTGGGCTGATGCATAACTGAAACAGCCTGCCTTAGACTTCCCCCTCAATGCATCTAACGGTGAACCAATCACTGTGATGGGGGTTAGAGAAGTGCCCATAAAGGTGGGGAGGGTGGAATTGCAGAACCCGGGGGTCCTAGCAGTAGCACAAGCAAGTAATGACCCATATATAATACTAGGCACTAATGTTGTTAGCAATTGCATGGAGGAAGTTTTGTCTTTGCTTCAACAGATCGCAGACACTGCCAGACCTGGTCAGAGGAAGGTCCTCCAGAGTGGGATAAGAACCATCCTGCACCATCAACAGGTAACAATTACAGGTGGCGAAATTGGTACTGCATGGGAGACAGACCCGTTTCCTATTGTGATTCCCCAATGGGTGAAATGATGATTTGGTGTCGAGCAGCCATAGGTCTGAGAGGGCAGGACTATCAGGCATTAGTGGAGCCCATCAGCACAGAGCACAGACCTACACTGTTGACAGCCAGGGGAGTGGTTGATGTACACAATGGGAGAGTACCGGTTCGCATCTTAAATTGTGGCAGTGAAGAGGTTAAATTACCGAGGAATACAACCGTTGCTAAATTGTACACAGTCAGCAACAACGAAATCCAAACAGTGGGACCCATTCCCCATACCAAAGGGTCAAAACCTGATCAAACTACAGGGCCACTGGAGGACTGGTGCCAGCAACTCCATGTCGGAACTGACACGACTCCTGTGTACGAAAAGCAAGGTGTTTACCGGGTAGTCAAAGAATTTGAACAAGTCTTTAGTAAGCATCCACTTGACTTTGGTAGGATAAAAGGGGTACAACATCACATCCCTACAGGTACACATCCACCAATCAAAGAGCAGCACAGGCCTATTCCACCTGCACATTATCAGAAAGCCAAAGAAATGCTACAGGACATGAAGGATGCAGGGGTTATACGAGATAGCTGTAGCCCCTGGGCAGCCCCATTAGTCCTAGTCAGGAAAAAGGATGGCAGTATGAGAATGTGTGTAGACTATAGGCAAATAAACCACATAACACACAAGGATGCTTACCCGTTGCCTCGTATAGAGGAATCCTTAGCTGCGTTGAAGTCCGCCAATTACTTCTCCACCTTAGATCTCACTAGTGGGTATTGGCAGGTGTCTGTAGCCGAGGAAGACCATGAGATGACGGCATTCACGACACCTATGGGCCTATGTGAATTTAACAGCATGCCCTTTGGACTATTTAATGCACCCGGAACCTTCCAGAGGTTGATGGAGAGTTGCCTGGGACATAAGAACATTGAGACAGAACTGCTCTACCTGGATGACATTATCGTGTACTCCAAGACCTATGGAGAACACGTGGCTCATCTAGCAGCGGTGTTTGAAGCTCTGGCCAAATATGGGATGAAGCTGAAACCATCAGATTGCCACCTGTTGAAGCCAAGAGTTCAGTACCTGGGACACATAGTCAGTGCCGAAGACGTGGCCCCTGATCCAGACAAGGTGACAGCTATCAAGGAAGGAAATACGTCAATTCCTGGGATTGGTGGGCTACTATAGGAGGTTCATAAAGGAGTACACCAAGAAAACTGCTCCCCTGCAAGACCTCCTAGTAGGCCAACCCACGAAGGGCAAGTCTAAGGATTCTCTGTGGAGGTGGGTGGGGCAAGGAACAAGAGGAATCGTTCCAGGTCATGAAAGAATGTATGAATATACATTGCAAAAGTGATATTAGATGGCACAGAGCAATTTTAGTGTACTGAGCATGATCAGTACACTAAAATAGGGTCCGAGGAACGATCAACTGTTTCCTCGGACCTGCGCTCCATAGGCCCCATGTTATTTGGCGCGGATCAGGTCGGATCCAATTTGGTCCTATTTGAACCACTGTGCCCAAAATCGCAGCAGGCTGTGATTTTGGGCACAGCTAAAAATCGGACAGAATCGGATCAGACAAAAGTTGGATGCCACTAAGGGCAAATCCGATCCGATCCGTGCCCATAGGATAACATGGGGCCAAAATCGGATCCGTGGCTGTCCGTTTTACAACGGACAGCCACGGATCCCAGAAAAAGCTGTGTGAAAGCAACCTAACAGGTATCTGACCTGCAGTGGCGTAACAAGAGTCTGATGGGCCCCAGTGCGAAATTTAGACCTGGGCCCCTCTGCGCACGTTGGTCAGTTGTATGGGCTCTGTTTACCGTTCTAAATACAATTAAGACCCACAAATTGACCCCCCTCCTCTTCATTATGTATTAATGTCTTTTGTCCTGGAATATGACCTTTATCGTGGTGTATATGTCCCCCATCCTAGTATATATAGTCTTCCTCCTCCCGCCACCATAGTCCTCCAATTATTATAATGCATCCCCACATTCCTCTATATATTACAATGTACACCCATAGTCCTCTATGTATTATAATGCATCTCATTGTCCCCAGTTCCTAAGGTAGCCCCCATAGTCATCCAATAATAATAATGCACCCCCATTATCCACCCTCCATATAGTATAATGCAGCCTCTAAGCCCTCCATACAGCATAATGCAGCCTCATATTCCTCCATATAATATATTACACCCTCACAGCCCTCCATATGGTATAATGCAGCCTCACAGTCCTCTATAAAGTATAATTCCGCCTCATGCCTCCATATAGCATTATGCAGTTTCAAAGCCCTGAATATCGTATAAGGCAGCCTCATAGCCCTCCATATAGTGCAGCCTCCTCTCTATATAGTGCAGCCTCCTCTCCATATAGTGCAGCTTCATATAGTTCAGCCTCCTCTCTTCATATAGTGCATCCTCATATAGTGCAGCCTCCTCTCTCTATAAAGTGCAGCCTCCTCTTTCCATATAGTACAGCATTATATAGTGCAGCCTCAAATAGTGCAGCCTCATTTAGTGCAGCCTCTCCTCTCCATATAGTGCAGCCTCCTCTCTCCATAAAGTGCAGCCTCCTCTCTCCATAAAGTGCAGCCTCATGTAGTGCAACCTCCTCTCTCCATATAGTGCAGCCCGGGGCAGCTGGCAGCACGGGCCCCTTATAGGTTCGGGTACCGTCGCAGCCGTGACCCTTGTGACCGCGATCCTTACACACCTGCTGACCTGGATTACTGTGCTCTGGATGACAGACAGGGACAATACTGGGTCTACTTGGGCAAGCATCTTCTAACCACCGAACATAGCAAGAGCACAGAAGGTTCCAGAGCATTGGCATTCCTGGGGGTTCTTGATTATTGACCTGGGTTAATGTTCATTTCATTCCATCAACGCAGTTGTTAACCCTTTCTGCACTATTATCTACACACATATGAATTGGTGGTGAGCTGAAAAAAATATTTTCTTTTACTTATTTATTCTCCAAATATGTCAGGCTTCAATAATCAATCCACCAACCAGAAGCTCAGATGTTACCTGTAGCATGGGGAATGGGATTTGTAAATTAGCTGCCTTCTGCCGCCCACCTCATGGACGGATTAACGAGGAGCTAGGCAACAAGATTGGGCATACAATAATATCCTGTAAGTGATTGGGTCCTGGCACTGAAAGAGGCAGGACCCTAGGCAAAGGAAAGACACTTCACTGCGGAGGCTGGCAACATCTTGAGATTGCCATATAGAAAAGCAACCCTCTGTACCATGTGCCTGTATTCTGCGCTTTGGATACAAGATGAATGCACCACAAGAGATGCCTCCTCTGGAGGAGCTGATCTACTTCACCACCCTTGGAGCCAAGGGTGCTACCCCACTACTGGAACAGCCCAAAGAGGAGATGGCCTCATATATGTGCTCTGAATATTTGCATTGGGTATGATATGCAGCAAGGTCAAGGTCCTATGCTGTTCTCGCATGCGTTTCAACGGAATGGAGCTCAGAGTCAGGAGGAGGTGAACTGTTCCTTATGCCAGCTGGGACCACCAAAAGTCAGAGGCAGGATGATGCATCATTCCCGGCCTTTTTAAACCTGCAGCCGGTGGATCACAAATGAAGAGGAAGAAGAGGAGTATGTAGTAATGGCAGAAGCCCCTATTTCCCTGCTTTCTGTAGCACCCCCCGCCAGAGGCCTTCGACTGGGCAAATGCCATGTTGGTCTCTCAACCTTCTCCCAGCAAGTATCCTTATAGGTATGAGCCACCCGGGACCTTTTTATTTCTGGAAGAAATTAGGTTCTCTGTTACACTCATCCGAGAGTGGTTGAAGGGTCCTAAGTCTAATGGTTTTCATGAGCAATATACCCAGTGCCAAGTGGTGATATTTTTCCAGAAGAGGGGTTCTTAGCACCTGTCACCAATCCCTAGTCTACGTCAACTGGTCCACCCTGCTGCGTGATCATATTCCTTCACAAATCTGTATGTTCTATCTTGGAGAGTTGGTCACCTTCATGAAGGTAAAGGATAGCAAGGGGTGGTTTGTGGTAGCGGTAAGTCGGGTTGTCAGTGCACAGGAATTACTAGATTGGCAGGAGCAGTTTGACATGCTTCACTAAGTTAGCCAGCCAGCTGCAGTGAAACCCAGAGGGGCCACAGAGCCTGAAGGGCCTGACATGGTTGCCAGAGTTCCTCCGGTTTGTGCTAGAGGGGGTGACCATCTTCAAATTCCTCCATCCTATTCTCCAGTGGTGGCCATGATGAGGTGTGCTGGGGGACAGATGGTGGTGGTGAATCCGACTGAGATATAGCCCCTGCAACCCCTCAAGCTTGCTGGCAGCTGCCTACATTGTGGAACGGCCACATCTATCAAAGGCAGCGTTAAGAAAACTGCTAGAGTGGGATGACGCCGATACAAGAAGACTTCTGCTGTTGAGTAGTGATGGGCGAATCTACTCGCTAGGACTCGTTACTCGGCGAGTAGTAAGGGACTCGCAGGACTCGCTACTCGGCGAGTTTCCCAGCGAGGACTCGCAAAGTAGCGAGTCCAATGCAAGTAAATGGGAATCCTAGTTTTACTAGCGAGACTCGCTATATCACATCGCTATGTAGCTTGAATCTCCCACAAATCGTTTAGAGAATGGCACCGCTTCACGGATACCCGCTGTAAGTAGCGATTCCGAGCGAGTCGTAGCAATTCCTAGCGAATCCTAGCGAGTCTACGAATCCGAGTCCTGTATTCTGTATTCGGGACTCGCGAATACAGAATCTGTTATGTTCCGACAAATCTTCCGAGACAGCCTAGCGTGTTAGGTCAGACAAACTTGTGAAGATGGACAAGCATGTTAGCCAATCTTATTCAGTAATGCCACAGCCCTCTTCTTGTGGCATTACTATGATTGGCTTCTGTCCATCGTGATGGCTATGTCATCGATGACAGGCAAGGCTGTATATAAGCCTTGCCACCGCCATTTTGAGCACATTTCTCTGAAGATCTGAGCTAGAACAGGGTGAGGTAGATTCTGGAGCAGATCATAGGGATTGTCAGTGAGTGTAGGGAACTTCAAGATTCCTTATATTAACCCCAAACAGCTCTTGTGAGAGCTAGCAGGAGGACAGAGGAGTACTGTGTACTGTGACACTGTAGGCAGGCAGGGAAGCAGGGAGCTGCAGCCTTTACAGTGTTCACAGGAGCGACCTCATAGCTTCGCTTACTCACTCAGCTGTTCTAATAGCTGAAGTGAGAGGCTTAGCTGAGGTACTATTTACAATTTTTTGCCAGCTGATAGATTTTGGGTCCTAAAAACCCCTTCAGCGTTATTTTGTCTGTGGCAGAACAGTGCGTTGCTGCTCTCCTAGCTGCAAATAGCACATACGCCACCTACTTCTGCGACTAATTGTGCGCACTTAATAATTTTTTTCAGGGAATAGTGTGCTGCTTCACTGCCAAGTGTTAACACACACTTAACCCGCCAGTAAGTGACGCCTGCAGCAACACCAAACTCCATCTCGGTGGCTGTGCGCACTTTCTAATTTTTTAAGGGACTAGTGTGCTGCTTCACTGCCAAGTGTTAGCACACACTTAACCCTCCAGTAAGTGACGCCTACAGCAACACCAAACTCCATCTCGGTGGCTGTGCGCACTTTCTAATTTTTTCAGGGAATAGTGTGGTGCTTCACTGTCAAGTGTTAGCACACACTTAACCCGCCAGTAAGTGACGCCTGCAGCAACACCAAAATCCATCTCGGTGGCTGTGCGCACTTTCTAATTTTTTCAGGGAATAGTGTAGTGCTTCACTGCCAAGTGTTAGCACACACTTAACCCGCCAGTAAGTGACGCCTACAGCAACACCAAACTCCATCTCGGTGGCTGTGCGCACTTTCTAATTTTTTCAGGGAATAGTGTGGTGCTTCACTGTCAAGTGTTAGCACACACTTAACCCGCCAGTAAGTGACGCCTGCAGCAACACCAAACTCCATCTCGGTGGCTGTGCGCACTTTCTAATTTTTTCAGGGAATAGTGTAGTGCTTCACTGTCAAGTGTTAGCACACACTTAACCCGCCAGTAAGTGACGCCTGCAGCAACACCAAACTCCATCTCGGTGGCTGTGCGCACTTTCTAATTTTTTCAGGGAATAGTGTAGTGCTTCACTGCCAAGTGTTAGCACACACTTAACCCGCCAGTAAGTGACGCCTACAGCAACACCAAACTCCATCTCGGTGGCTGTGCGCACTTTCTAATTTTTTCAGGGAATAGTGTAGTGCTTCACTGTCAAGTGTTAGCACACACTTAACCCGCCAGTAAGTGACGCCTGCAGCAACACCAAACTCCATCTCGGTGGCTGTGCGCACTTTCTAATTTTTTCAGGGAATAGTGTGGTGCTTCACTGTCAAGTGTTAGCACACACTTAACCCGCCAGTAAGTGACGCCTGCAGCAACACCAAACTCCATCTCGGTGGCTGTGCGCACTTTCTAATTTTTTCAGGGAATAGTGTGGTGCTTCACTGTCAAGTGTTAGCACACACTTAACCCGCCAGTAAGTGACGCCTACAGCAACACCAAACTCCATCTCGGTGGCTGTGCGCACTTTCTAATTTTTTCAGGGAATAGTGTGGTGCTTCACTGTCAAGTGTTAGCACACACTTAACCCGCCAGTAAGTGACGCCTGCAGCAACACCAAAATCCATCTCGGTGGCTGTGCGCACTTTCTAATTTTTTCAGGGAATAGTGTAGTGCTTCACTGCCAAGTGTTAGCACACACTTAACCCGCCAGTAAGTGACGCCTACAGCAACACCAAACTCCATCTCGGTGGCTGTGCGCACTTTCTAATTTTTTCAGGGAATAGTGTGGTGCTTCACTGTCAAGTGTTAGCACACACTTAACCCGCCAGTAAGTGACGCCTGCAGCAACACCAAACTCCATCTCGGTGGCTGTGCGCACTTTCTAATTTTTTCAGGGAATAGTGTGCTGCTTCACTGCCAAGTGTTAGCACACACTTAACCCGCCAGTAAGTGACGCCTGCAGCAACACCAAACTCCATCTCGGTGGCTGTGCGCACTTTCTAATTTTTTCAGGGAATAGTGTAGTGCTTCACTGCCAAGTGTTAGCACACACTTAACCCGCCAGTAAGTGACGCCTACAGCAACACCAAACTCCATCTCGGTGGCTGTGCGCACTTTCTAATTTTTTCAGGGAATAGTGTGCTGCTTCACTGCCCAAGTGTTAGCACACACTTAACCCGCCAGTAAGTGACGCCTGCAGCAACACCAAACTCCATCTCGGTGGCTGTGCGCACTTTCTAATTTTTTAAGGGACTAGTGTGCTGCTTCACTGCCAAGTGTTAGCACACACTTAACCCGCCAGTAAGTGACGCCTACAGCAACACCAAACTCCATCTCGGTGGCTGTGCGCACTTTCTAATTTTTTCAGGGAATAGTGTGGTGCTTCACTGTCAAGTGTTAGCACACACTTAACCCGCCAGTAAGTGACGCCTACAGCAACACCAAACTCCATCTCGGTGGCTGTGCGCACTTTCTAATTTTTTCAGGGAATAGTGTGGTGCTTCACTGTCAAGTGTTAGCACACACTTAACCCGCCAGTAAGTGACGCCTGCAGCAACACCAAACTCCATCTCGGTGGCTGTGCGCACTTTCTAATTTTTTCAGGGAATAGTGTAGTGCTTCACTGCCAAGTGTTAGCACACACTTAACCCGCCAGTAAGTGACGCCTACAGCAACACCAAACTCCATCTCGGTGGCTGTGCGCACTTTCTAATTTTTTCAGGGAATAGTGTGGTGCTTCACTGTCAAGTGTTAGCACACACTTAACCCGCCAGTAAGTGACGCCTGCAGCAACACCAAACTCCATCTCGGTGGCTGTGCGCACTTTCTAATTTTTTCAGGGAATAGTGTGCTGCTTCACTGCCAAGTGTTAGCACACACTTAACCCGCCAGTAAGTGACGCCTGCAGCAACACCAAACTCCATCTCGGTGGCTGTGCGCACTTTCTAATTTTTTCAGGGAATAGTGTAGTGCTTCACTGCCAAGTGTTAGCACACACTTAACCCGCCAGTAAGTGACGCCTACAGCAACACCAAACTCCATCTCGGTGGCTGTGCGCACTTTCTAATTTTTTCAGGGAATAGTGTGGTGCTTCACTGTCAAGTGTTAGCACACACTTAACCCGCCAGTAATTGACGCCTGCAGCAACACCAAACTCCATCTCGGTGGCTGTGCGCACTTTCTAATTTTTTCAGGGAATATGTAGTGCTTCACTGTCAAGTGTTAGCACACACTTAACCCGCCAGTAAGTGACGCCTGCAGCAACACCTAACTCCATCTCGGTGGCTGTGCATTTGTCAACAATGTCCCAAAAACACCAAATTCCCAAAAACCAGTCTGCAAAGGGACAGGGACGAGGTCGGGGCCCTAGCAGTCGTGAACAACAAGGCACTGGTAGAAGTAGACAGACAAGGATTGATCGATCACCTTCCTGCTGTCTAAATTTCCCAGTACTCAACCGAAACGTGTCTTGAGGCCGGAAGATCAAGACCAAATAACATCTTGGATGGCTGACAAGACCTCAACCACGGGTTCTGGCAGCACACAATCATCCTTGACACCATATTCAAGTGCCGCTACTGACAACGCGGGGTCATCTAATCCACAAAATCTTCCTATTTCCTCAAGCCATCGCCAGACGGAGGAAAATTTAGACCGCGAACTTGGGCATTCGGAAATTTATTTGGTTCTTATCAGCCATTCAGACAACCGGACCTTTCTTTGTCACTGCCTGAACAGATACTTGAACCAGACGTACATTCCATCTATGGACAAAGTTTGGATTCACCTCGTCCTGAAGAACGTCCCTTTCAACAAAGCCATAGACCGTCTCAGGAGGTGGAGGATGATGATGATGATGAGACACACATCTCATCTGGCCAGCCTGACCAGTCACGTTATCCAGATGACTTTGAGGAGGAGGGGGTGGATGATGAGACCACTGATCCAACCTGGACACTTGACATGCAGAGCCAACAGAGCAGCCAGGAGGAGGAAAGTGGTTATGTACCACCGCCTAAAGCACCCAGGCTTACTCCTTTATCCCGAATCCAAGCTGTGACAATAGTAGCCCAAATTGTGTCAACTGTTGCACAAACTGTACCAACTGTTGCCCCAACTTTAAGAACAGTTGGCCAAAATGTGTCTACAGTTTGTGTTGGCCAGACTCATCCTTCAGTTCCTACACCACAACCTAAAGGACGAACATCCATTGTCTGGAAATTTTTTCAAAGATAGCCCATCAGTACCAAATGTGGTTATATGTAACATCTGCTATGCCAGGCTGAGCAGAGGCCAGGGCAAAGTAAACTTGAGCACCAGCAGTATGCGAAAACACATGACTCTTAAGCACCCTAGTCAGTGGTTGGCCCATCAGGGTTCGACATCAGGGCCTTCTGACCTCAACACCGTTATGCCACTTCAGAATCGTCCTTCACCATCTACTGTTCATGCAGCAGCTCCTACTCATACGATCTCACCACAAGCTGCGTTAGACCAGAGATATGACAGTAGTCAAGTGACTTGTGAGTCTGCGCCAATTGTCCAGTTGTCTGTTCCACAGCTGTATGAGAGGCAGCGGAAGCACCCATCCACACACCCTTTTTCTCGACAAATGACAGCGCAAATTTCTAAGCTGTTAGCTGTAGAAATGCTGCCATTTAGGCTTGTTGATACTGAGGCTTTTAGGGAGTTGTTGGCTGTGGCAGCACCACGATACACTGTCCCCAGTCGCAATTTTTTTTCACGTACTGCCATACCCGCGCTACATCTGCACGTGGTTAACAACTTGAAGCGTGCACTGACAAATGCTGTGAGCGGAAAAGTTCACCTGACAACTGATACCTGGACAAGTACTTGTGGACAGGGCAGATACATATCCCTGACAGCTCACTGGATCAACCTTGTCGAGAGTGTCCCAAAGTGTAATAGTGGAATATCTGCGATCCTACCAACTCCACGAATAGCGGGCACAGCATCATTCCGGGTGTCCGCGTCCTCATATACTTCTACAACACAATGTGCGTCTTCAACTTCCTTGACCACTGCTGATTTGTCCGCCACATCACGTCAAAGTTGGGAGCTTTGCAGTACTGCATCAGCCAGGCGACAACAGGCTCTTCTTAAGCTCATCTGTCTAGGTGACACACCTCACACTGCAAACGAGCTGTGGAAAGGTGTTAAACAACAGACAGATGAGTGGCTGGCCCCACTGCAACTACAAGCAGGTCTTGTTGTCAGTGATAACGGACGAAACCTTGTTGCAGCAATAAAGCTCGGTAAACTTCAACACGTGCCTTGCATGGCTCACGTACTGAATCTTGTAGTTCAGAAATTCTTGAAAAATTACCCAGAGTTATCTGATCTACTAGAGAAGGTGCGTAGAAATTGCGGACATTTCCGACATTCATCAACGGCACTTGCAAGTCTATCTGCCCTTCAACAGCAATTTAATTTGCCCAAACACAGATTAATTTGCGACATGCCCACACGATGGAATTCTACATTCCATATGTTGGCTAGGTTCAATGAGCAGCAGAGGGCTATAGCGGAATATCAGCTGCAACATGCCCGTCACCCAGGAAGTAATACAAGACACATTGGTACGATGGAGTGGGTCTGGATCGCTGACCTTTGCGAGGTTCTAGAGAACTTCGATTACTGCACAAAACTGGTCAGCGGTGATGAGTCCATTATTAGTCTCACCATCCCCATGCTGTGTTTGCTTAAAGATTCTCTCCTGAATCTTAAAACAGAATCATTGAGGGCACAGCAGAGGGCTATGGATCCACATTTTAACATCCAGGATCAGAGCCAGCAAAGCCAATTTCAGCCGGCAACATTGGCTGCAGAACAAAACAGTGATGAGGAAGATGAAGACGATTTATTTCTCCATGGTACTGAGGTGCACCCTGATGGAACTCCCAACCCCAGTTTTATGTCGGTACAGCATGGGTGGGCTGAAGAGCAGGAGGCGGAGACCGATTTTGAGACCATGATGCCTATTGTTCATCAGTCAGGTGACACAGAAGACATGAGTCTTTGTAGCCTAGCACACATGTCTGACTTCATGTCTCAATGTCTGTCCCAGGATCCACGCGTCATTAACATCTATGACAGCGACCTCTACTGGTTGTCAACATTCCTTGACCCACGCTACAAAGACAAGTTTCCATCGCTGCTGTTGCAGTCACCAAGGGGCTTAACGATGGATTATTTCAAAAGTGTGGTGGTTGACAATTTAATGTCAATTTCACCATCTGACTCCGCTATACCACGAACAAGCAGCTCTTTGCCACAGCAGCCTTTGGTTCGAACACAAACTGCCACATTGTCAAGAAGAGGTGGTGGTAAGATGTCCACCAACTGGGCGATGTTCAACAGACCTTCCAATCTGCAACGGATTGTGCCTACGGTCCCCTTGTCTAGGAGACAAACATTGTCAAACATGTTGAACGAGTATGTGTGTGACACTACCAGCTTCTTAACCGACCCCTCTGTACCCTTTAATTACTGGGTTTCCAAGCTTCACGCTTGGACTGAGCTGTCTTTGTATGCCTTGGAGTTGCTGGCCTGCCCAGCTGCTAGTGTGACATCAGAGCGTGTTTTTAGTGCCGCTGGGGGAATTGTCACTGATAGAAGGTCACGGCTGACTACAGAAAATGCCGACAGACTCACTCTCATTAAGTTTAACAAGGACTGGATATCATCAAAGTTCTTAACCCCTTCAGACGACAGTACCCAAACCTAGAGGGACATTTTCAAATTTGTTACGTTTGGCTCAGTGCGGTTTAAACATTATGTCCTCTTCTGACACAAAGGATAAACAATGTCCCTCTGCTAAGAAGATTGGATAAATAATGTTCCTGCTACACTTGCTGCATGACAACAAAACTACACAATCAGTGTCAGTAATGTTACTTTAATAATGCATGCACTTGTGATGTTTTTTGACCGTTGAATTATGTCAGACAATCCAATACAGTCTCTTGGCTGAATTTTTAAGGCAACAAGCCTATGCCTGCATTGTGGGCATTTCTCAAACTGAAATAAAACATATAGTTTGGCTCAAGTGCCTTGCATAAATTTTAAAAATGTTGATCCCGCCCCTTGGGCTAATTTTTTGAGGCAACAAGCCTATACCTGCATCGAATACGTTGCTTGTACTATGCTCTCAGGACAAGCAAATAGTATGGGCCACGCGCCCTCCTCAACTTCAAAATAGAGTTGATCTCGCCCCTTGGGCTAATTTTTTGAGGCAACAAGCCTATACCTGCATCGAATACGTTGCTTGTACTATGCTCTCAGGACAAGCAAATAGTATGGGCCACGCGCCCTCCTCAACTTCAAAATAGAGTTGATCTCGCCCCTTGGGCTAATTTTTTGAGGCTACAAGCCTATACCTGCATCGAATACGTTGCTTGTACTATGCTCTCAGGACAAGCAAATAGTATGGGCCACGCGCCCTCCTCAACTTCAAAATAGAGTTGATCTCGCCCCTTGGGCTAATTTTTTGAGGCTACAAGCCTATACCTGCATCGAATACGTTGCTTGTACTATGCTCTCAGGACAAGCAAATAGTATGGGCCACGCGCCCTCCTCAACTTCAAAATAGAGTTGATCTCGCCCCTTGGGCTAATTTTTTGAGGCTACAAGCCTATACCTACATCGAATACGTTGCTTGTACTATGCTCTCAGGACAAGCAAATAGTATGGGCCACGCCCTCCTCAACTTCAAAATAGAGTTAATCTCGCCCCTTGGGCTAATTTTTTAGGCTACAAGCCTATACCTGCATCGAATACGTTGCTTGTACTATGCTCTCAGGACAAGCAAATAGTATGGGCCACGCGCCCTCCTCAACTTCAAAATAGAGTTGATCTCGCCCCTTGGGCTAATTTTTTGAGGCAACAAGCCTATACCTGCATCGAATACGTTGCTTGTACTATGCTCTCAGGACAAGCAAATAGTATGGGCCACGCGCCCTCCTCAACTTCAAAATAGAGTTGATCTCGCCCCTTGGGCTAATTTTTTGAGGCAACAAGCCTATACCTGCATCGAATACGTTGCTTGTACTATGCTCTCAGGACAAGCAAATAGTATGGGCCACGCGCCCTCCTCAACTTCAAAATAGAGTTGATCTCGCCCCTTGGGCTAATTTTTTGAGGCTACAAGCCTATACCTGCATCGAATACGTTGCTTGTACTATGCTCTCAGGACAAGCAAATAGTATGGGCCACGCGCCCTCCTCAACTTCAAAATAGAGTTGATCTCGCCCCTTGGGCTAATTTTTTGTGGCAACAGGCCTATGCCTGCATCGAAAACGTGGCTTGTACTAAGATCCTGCTGGAGCATGGCGAAGGGTCCCACTGTACGCTACGGAGATAACGCGTAGACGCGCTGTGTTGCAAGTAGACGTCCCAGCCTATCGCATCTGTGTTCCCAGTGTTGTTGCCATACCGAGTCATTAAGTAACCCCCCCACAAACACAGGCACTATTTATTTGTCAGCAACATTTGTATGTGCAGTCATGATTTTCCACATAATAACCAAGGTGCCTTCATGCGCCATGCGGGCCGTAAAGTACTTGCTAATGATGATGACTTAAAGCCCACCCACAAAAAAAACCTACACATCCATTCCCTGAAAAAAGACAGACACAAAGCAGTTTTTGTCAACTGGGTATTATTTCGCCATAATGGCAAAGATGTCAGAATTTTTTTTTTTTTTTTTTTTTTTTGGTTTAAACTTTGTAAAAACAAATAATAACATAACAAAGAAATTTGCAATGCACAGGAACAAAAAATAAACAAAAAAAAAAAAGGGGTCTACAGCTGGTGGTAGGTTGCCGCATCCTCCGGCCTTGGCTGTAACGTGGCACCATCACCCTGGTCGTTGAGTAGGTCCAGGGCCCCATGCAGTACCTCACCCAGTGGTTGGAAGCCTGTAGGCTGGGGCATCTGGGCCGGTTGGCCTTGGCTTGGTAGGCCCCTGATTCTTGGACACCACCTCTGGGTCGCAACATACCTGTCCCGGGGTGTGGCCCTGTCCAGGATGTTTGATCTGCTGAGCCGCCACTCCTCCAAAAAATCAAACACCTGCCCAGGATGGTTTGGGGGCCTACACGCATCGAGGACAATGTGTATTGCTGACCATGCCCGCAGTCGTCTCTCGAATGGAATGTCATCCAAGAACGGTATGAGACTGCGGGCAAAGTCAGCACTACACTGTCCTCTGCGGTCTTGTGGTGCCCCCGGGATCAGAGCAGGGCTGCTGGGGTTCCAGTGACTCCCCACACTGCTGCTGGCAGTCGGCACTGGAGGGCGCTGGTGTGGCCCTTCATCCTCCTCTTCTTGTATCTGCGGCCCCAAAGGTGGTGGTGTGGTGGTGGTGGTGCGGTGGGTGGTGGTGGCGGCGGTGGTGGTGGTGGTGGCGGGGTGGTGGTGCTACTCCCTCCTCCTCATCTGGTGGGGGTTGAGGGGCCTCCCTCCCCTCCTCAGGCAGCTGTGGTGGCGGGTTCCAACGCCGCCTCCGAAAGTGAGCAGCTCTGTGGGTAAATATAAAAAACATTTGGTGAATGGGTTGCCTTTGGAAACAAAACCATAGGCCAAACATAACATGTGCACGCTTTTTTGACTCAGTGTATCTGTGTATTCTGTGTCTTTTCATTGTTGCCCTTAAGATGGAATTGCAGCAAATAAATTAATGACATTTTTGGCTCATGCCTCAAACTATATTGTATGTGTGGGTACTGTTGCTCCACGATTTTTTGCCATTACATTACAAATTTTAAAATTAGTCTGCACTATTACACTGTGCCCTGACTTAGGCAGGACAGCTATGTAGTCACTTGAAGACATATTAGTGGCCACAACTATTGTTTTGACTTTTTGTGGAAACTTTATGTGGACAAAGCTATAGCCTGACACTGTGAGGCAAACACATTATTCAGGGTTGTTTGCCATCAGATGGACACAAAAACACACAGTGTGGACGGCCTTGGTCTCAATGCACATAACCCAGATCTATAGGGCAGGTGAGCAAGACAGGAAATGGAGTCCTGCAGCATAGGTGACACATGAGCATTTGGCGTTAGTGGCCTACACTCCTTGTTGCTGCCATGTATGCTAATCAGGAATGTCTTGGTAAATAAAACACACCAAACAGATGGCTTGGGATTTGAAACGACTGTAATGGACATAGAGTATGGGGTTGTCTTTGAGCAGCAGGTCACACATCGTTGGTGCCAAACAAGGTGGTATGCACAGATGGACAGTTTTAGTTATTCCAACGGGGCCGAACAAAAAACCGGGAGCAGCAAGGACAAACCTCGGGTTTCCTAAAGGACCTTGGACATAAAAGGCTGTTGCACTTAAAATATGGCCCTCTTTAGTTTGATTTAATACAGCATTAATACGCTATGTTTTCCGGAGGATTCGTAATGTGGCCATGAGTTAACGACAAAAAAACTAAAATTCACATGTGGGCCCTAATATCTACACCATCACCTTGCAGCCCCAAATAAACCCATGGGAAAACTGAACCACACATATTTGTAGTGATACAGGGTATGTTCTGAAATGTGTGTGAATGTGTCAGCAATCTGGGATGGTGTACAAACAGTTTAGTGCAAAAGGGGTATATCCTTGCAACGTTATTTTGCCGAAAAAAACACCCACAACTAAATGTGTAGGGATGTATGTGGGCCTTATGCAAGTCGAGGCCATTAGGAACTGATACAACTGAGGCTTATGACAGGCAAACCAGACAGGGCCACATACCTTAGAGGCCATTGGAGGGAAGAACATGGCTTTGTTCCACAAACATGCCAACAATAATAGCTAATTGTGAGGTCACGGAACATTGTGTCTGACCACCCTGCAGAACATTGCTTATTTGTCCAAACGTCACAATGTGACTATAAATGTGTATGTCCTGGATCATTGCCAAAGGTAATAGAATTGTGTTGCACCATGGCAGAAACAAACCCCTGTGTGGGTATGTAAACCAGCACACTCATTATAGAGCTTCATACGTACATTGTGTGCCCTCGTGGACAGAGTCCTCTCCTCTTGTACCTGTATGACCTGATTGTCTTCATGTACTGTTTTTTGTCGTTAACCCTTATCCTCATGTAAAGTGCCATGGAACCTAATGGCGCTATATTAAAAAATAATAATAATAATAATAGTAAACAACAGTGCGGCAGACACATACCTTGGCATACGGGCCACCGGTTCCAGAAATGACAGCCGTTCATAGTGGCAATATATTATCCCGTGACCAGCTTCCGGGCCCCCCTCCATGATCCTCCGGTGTTGCCGCTTAAATTGGTCGCGGCAGCTCCTCCAGCGCTTCATAATGTGGTCAACTGTGAAATGATTTCAAACCGGGTTTAGACCTCTTTAACATTTGAAACACTAAAAGTATGTGTACAAATCAACAATAACATTTTAATCATGTTGTGTGTGAAATGTGTATACAAGGCACATGGAAACGACAGTGTGGAACATCATCAACAGCATTACGGACATTGAGCTCACGTGGCCACAATCACAAATGGGGCAGGGCACATGTCAACGCATAGAGAATGTAATAGTGCGGGCACCAGACTCCGCTCATTAGTGGTATTTATATACACCCAACCCCCTGGCCTTCAGAGCCAGGAGGAACAGCCCTTAAACTAAGTGTACTATTGTGAACCCATCCAAATATAGGCAACCATGCGACGGCGCATTATAACACATTGAGGGCCCTGTATACCCTACTATGGGGGCCCTGTATGCCCACGGGGGCCCTGTATACCCACTGCTGGGGTCTTGTATACCCACGGGGGGGCTGTAGACCCTACTATGAGGGCCCTGTATAACCACTGGGGGCCATGTATACCCAGTGCTGGGGGACCTGTGTACCCACGGGGGGGCTGTATACCCTAATATCAGTGGCATATATACACACTGGGGGGGCCTGTATATTCTGCAGGTGGAGCTGTATACTCTGCTGGGGGGATGTCTAACAGTGATAGCCGCTGTATACAAGAATGGCGGTCAATATGGTTTCCCACTTTTTTGGGGCTAAAGTAGGGGGGTCGGCTTATACACGGGTCGGCTTATACACGACTATATACGGTAAATGCAATATAACGTGTGAACACATTTAACTCACCCATATTGCTCTGCACATCATGGCCACAACGATGAAACGTTGGGAAAACGCCCTGTGCGATCTCCCTCCAGGCTGTAGTCCGCTGGACATTATCCCCATATGCAGGGTCAGTGGGCAGCCAAAGCAGGGCCGAGCCTCCACCAGAGCAATTAATTGCAGGGTGTCGACAGGAGCCATGCTTCCTCGCTGTGACTTTCTGCGCGTCCAGCCAGGAAGCTCGAGTCGGCTTATTTCCTGTTTGCACAAAGCATGGGGTTTGCTGCAGAAAGTCGCTTGCCTCGCCTCCAACACATGCGACTTTGGCCTCGGAGACAGCAGCAAAATACAGTTGCCAGTGGGGCTTCCGAGACGGCAATGCGAGCGCTTTCCGACACACATCTGCGATTTTTAAATCACACATTACTCGCTATTATTCGCTTCCCCATTCATTAACATTGGACTCGCTAGACTCGCAACGAGTAGCGAGTCCCGGGCTCGGACTCGGTAGAGTCAAGCGAGTCCGAGTAATTTAGGATTCGCCCATCACTACTGTTGAGTCACTGACCACTTGTAAAAGTTCCCCTGCTGGCACCCTGCATCATGCAGCATGTAAGGTTGCAGGCTGATAGCCTCACCATTAGTCCTGGAGTTGCCTTGTTGACCGGATAAGGACTATTTTTGCTCTGATAAGAACGAGGCCTGTTTTTTGGATCATGGCCAGGTAGGCCTATTTTTTTTCTGTTTTAAAGTTTTGCGCTAGCTGCACCTCTCCTTGATGGATTAGTGAGACTGCAAACTTTGCGCTACACCTAAAAGCCCTAAATGCACTGTGCCCTTAATGGACTGTGCACCATTATACTGGTGGCCTGTACCCCATTTTAATTGACTGTACTGATCCTTGTGGGACTTGCTTATATACTGTGCATATTTATATATGTGTGTCTTCCCTGTTATCTTGATGGCCTGTATGCTCTTGTAATGGACTCTGCTGATCCCTGTGGGATTTACGTATATATTGTGTATATTTATATATGTGTGCTTTATCCCTTATCTTGATGCCCTCTACCCCATTTTAATGGACTCTGCTAATCCTTGTGGGACTTACTTATATGCTGAGTATATTTATATATGTATGCCTTACCCATTATCATGATGGCTTGTACCATATTTTAATAGACTCTACTGATCCTTGTGGGACTTTATAAATACCGTATACACAGTATATAAGTATGTCTCACCCATTACCTTGATGGCCTGTACCCTATTCTAATAGACTCTGCTGATCCCACTGGGACTTCCTTATATGCTGTGTATATTTATATATGTGTGCCTTACCCATTATCATGAAGGGTTATGCTACATTTTAATAGACTCCACTGATCCTTGTGGGACTTACTTATATAAGTATACACAGTATATAACTATGTTTTCATCATTATCTCGATGGCCTATACCCCATTGTAATCAAGTTAGATAATCCCTTTGGGACTTACTTATATACTGTATATATTTATAATTGTGTGTCTTACCCACTATCTTGATGGCCTATACCCCATTGTAATGGACTATGCTGATTCCTGTGGGATTTAATTATATACTGTGCATATTTATATACAGTATGTGTGTCTTTTAGACTTATTAGGAATAGGCAGTGCTAAATGCCTAGTTTAAAATAATCAGCGTTTGTGTAACATAAATGTGAAAAATTACATCGTGTACCAACATGTGCATTTTTACATTTGCAACAGTAAAGCTTTTTAAGTTCACTCCTTGTGTGCTGGACTGCTTGTGCAAAGTAAAAGATGCTTTGATACTGTCCTACAGATGGCAGAGAACAAGTTGCAGGCCTCTGGCCTGAAGGTGTGAGGTATGCAAATGCAAGGCACAACCCATACTCCTGTAGAACAGGCCTGGGCAACTCTAGTCTGTAAGGGTGCGTTCACATGGTGTGTATTTGCTGCATATTTGCTGCATTCTTTTTCATGCGCAAGCTCATCACAAACCAGGAGTGGGTGATTAAATACAGAAATCGAGCCTTTGTTTCTATTATACTTTTGCTCTGATTGTTCCACTCCTGGTTTGTGATGAGCTTACGTGTAAAAAAAATGGCGCAAATGTGCAGCGTGTGAAAGCACCCTTAGTGCTTCAAACAGTGCGTGTGTTTTGGATTTCCTTAGCATTGCACAAGGTGTTGGAATCATCACCTGTGCAGGTGATTAAATTACCAGCTGTGCAATTCTAAGGAAATCCTGAAAACAAGCACTGTTTGCAGCACTTGAGAATTGGAGTTGTTTCTGTGGTGGTATGCAGGGGGGCAAGAGAAATCCTTGAGCCTTTCCACCACAACTGTGGCTCTCCTTGAACCCCTTTACAAGCATATGGAGTCACATTAACAAAAAGAATCCCCCATATGATGTGAGAGCTCGCACAAGTGACAGTATGACAAACGGTGCCGTCACACAGATTACTGCAGCTCATACTCAAGGGGTCACAGAAGGACTATCATGCAAGTTTGACCTGCACTAGACTTTCTGACGTCATCGCTTCCCATACATCCTGTCTCATGATACCAATGAGATATACCCACTACATCTCGTGAGACAGCTAGTGTTACGAGCACTGATGTCCCTGAGGTTATATCAGGTCAAACAGCTGGATTCCCTGCTGCATGTTACCTGCTGTGTAACCTGAGACAACCTCACTGAAGTCACTGATTTTCACTCTGCCGGGAGTGATGCAGTGCCTGCTGTACCACCATATGAGGGATGCATCTTGCCCCCCCATATGCTGGACTATGTCAGGATTTACTTGTTTCCTTTTTTTCAAATTATTTTTAACATGTTTTTTGGGGCTTGGGTGGAATGGGAGACTTAAAATAATGGACTTTATTTAAAAAAAATAATGGTGGAAGAGAAATGTACTGAAGGGTTAATTTTCAAATAATATATTTATTGGTGTAATTATTTCTTATTTGAGTCCTTAATGACTTGGTTAGTAATATTAGATATCTGATCGACTCCTTGGCATTACTAACTTCTGGGCTTGATGTCAGGTGACGTTACAGAGCTGGCAAGAACTCCAAATACCATTATACTGTTTGCCAATGCATCCGAGCAGCGAAAGGCGCATGTAATTGAAGCGTCACTCCTCAGGTGTCTGCGGCCTGCTAACATTTTCAAATCTTTTAAAATCTTTTACAATTTAAGGATTACTTGAGTTTTCAGCTGTTCAAATAGATGGACTGATAGATACGTAGAAAAGAAAACATGATAGATATGATGAAAAAAAGAAATAAATTTATAGATACATGGAAAAAATAGATGACAAAGATCTACAGTATTTAATGTCCCACCCCTCCATATATTGTAAGCTTGCACCCTTTAGTGCTTTTCATGTCCCACTAAAAAGTCTTTAGCCTTGTATTTAGTTATAAATAATTCATAAATTAAAAAAATGACGAGGGTTACTCCCTATTTTTCATAGCCAGCTAGGATTCAGCAGACAGCTGCAGCCTGCAGACCAAAGATCGTGGCTTAACCTATGCTTTTAATCCAAATTTTTCAAATGATATATTTATAAATAATAAAATATCTTGAAAATAAAAATGGCATAGGCACCCGCCCATTTTTGATTACCAGCCAAGGTATAGACAACAGCTGGGATCTGGTATTCTCAAGGTGGGAAAGGCCATCTTTTAGGGGCCCTCTCCACCCAAAAAATAAAAAGGAAGCCTCCTCAGAATTGGGGCCTCCATTAGATGCGCAAATCCTGGCACTTCGCCCCACCTTTTCCCACTGCCCTGGTGCAGTAGCAGTCGGGATAATAGAAGGGGTTAATGGCAGATAAATATATCACCTGTAATCAACCCCTGGATTGGTAATGTTGAGGTGTCTATAATACTCCTACATTACCAATCAGTAAGTAAATAGTTAAAAACCACAGATGCTGAGAAAAATCCTTTATTAGAAAAAAACACAAGAAAATATACCTTTATTGTAATAAAAAAACACTAACCACCCGCTGTCACTCATTTATTGTGTTTAATCTATAGTAAAGGTATTTTCTCTTTATGTTTTTTTTCTTCTAATAAAGGATTTTTCTGTTAGTCTGTGGTTTTTAACTATTTACTCACTGGATTGGTAATGTGGGAGTATCATAGACGCCTCAACATTTCCAATGATGACAGATGGCAATACTCATGTGTCATTAACTCCTGCTATTATCCCAACTGCCACCACACCAGGACGGAGAGTTGAGTCGAGATAAAGCCCAGGGATAGGCGCTTCTAATGAAGGCACCTTATTTTGAAGCTGCTGCAGGCTGCTATTGTTACCCAGTGAGGAAGGGGGAGGGTAATAACTATGTAACCCTCTTAGATTAAGAATCCCAGCCATGTGCTTTACTTTGGCTGTTATCAAATTTTGGGGGAAGCCACATCAATTCTTTAAATTATTTTCTTACTTTTACAGTGGTCTGATGTCAGTTTGGTTGCCATACTGGCAATCAATCACAGATACTGGCAAAGAGGGTGGGGGGGCCAAGTCTCACTTTAACCAATCAATGAGGGGAAGCAGTGACATTCATGATTGGGACCAGAAGCAATGTGACAGCGGCGCTGAAGCTTGGTAAGTAATAGTCTATGAACCTAATGGCGGTGCCAAAACTGCGTTGCTCCACTGTAAAACTGTTTGAGCTGTGTTTGGCAGCTTTTGGGCTTCTTTGAAGGTGTTATATTTGCCTATATATTTTTCCTCCTATTAAATTCAATGGGGTTCGAAAGTTTGCTGAACTCTTTGTCAAACAATTACCAAACATAGGCCAATTCGGTGAACTGAATCTGAACACTAAATATTTTTAGCTCCTCTCTAGAGATAAACAATTTAGTCTTATCCAGCTCCCTCTGCCCAATTGATCTATTTTTGATGTCCTTAAATAGATTAACACATATATGTCCATTACACTTTAATGCCATAGCCCGCTCTTCCCTGCCCAGTCCAATCTCTCCGAAGCCCGCTCTCCCCCATAGCCTGCTCACCCCTGCCCCTGTAACCTCCCTGCAGTCAGCTCATCTCCACCTTGTTGAAACTCACCACAGCCTGCTCACTCACCCTCACCTAGTCCAACTTTTCTGCAGCCCACTCACTCCCACCTGGTCCAATCTCCCTGCAGCCTTCTACCTCCATCTAGTCTAACCTCCCCAAAGCTCTCTCACCTCTGCCCAGTCCAACCTCCTTGCAGCCCACTCACCCTTGCAGCTGCTCACCATTGCCTTGTCCAAACTTCCCGCAGCCTGCTCATCCCCACCTGGTCCAAGCTCCACACAGCCTTCTTAACCCTCACCGAGTCCAATCTTCCTGCAGCTCTCTCACCTCTGCCCAGTTCAACCTCCCCACAGCCCGGTCTCCCTTGCAGCCCACTCAATCTCACCCAGTCCAACCTTCTCGCAGCTCTCTCACCTATGTCCAGTAAAACCTTCCCACAGCCCGCTTACCCCCACAGCCTGTTCACCCCTGCCTGGTCCAAGCTCCCCGCAGCCTGCTCATTGCCATCCAGTCCCAACCTCCCCACTGCCCGCTAACCCCTGTCCGCTCTCAGATCACAGCATCCCACTCACCGTTGACAGGTCACAGCTCCCAAGAGCCCTCTTACCCATGTCCAGTACAAGCTCCCCGCAGTCTGCTCACCTCTGCCTGGTTCAAGCTCTATACAGCACGCTCAGCCCTACTCGATCCCAGCTCTAATCAGCCCGCTCACCCCATCCCAATCCTAGCTCCAAACAGCCTGCTTACCTTCACTCAGTACAAGCTCTCAGCAGCCCACTCACGCCTTTCCACCCTAACCTCGCCACAGCCCGCTCACCCCTTCCCAGTTCCAGCTCACAGCAACCTGTTCACTGCTGTCAGGTCCCAGCTTGCAGCAGTCCACTCCCCGCCTTCCAGTCCAAGCTCCCTTCCAGTCCAACTCACCCCTACCCGGTCCTAGTTCCTCTCAGCCTGCTCACCTCCGCCCAGTCCCAGCTCCCAGCAGTCCACAAACCCCTGCCCAATCCCAGCTCTAAGCAGCCTGCTCACACACACCCAGTAGAAGCTCTCAGCATCCCGCTCACCCCAGCCCATTCCAAGCTCCCAGAGGCCCATTCACTCTTACCTGGTCTCAGCTCCCTGCAGCCTGTTCACCCCCACCTGGTCCCAGTTAATCGCAGCTCACTCACCCCAACCCAGTCCCAGCTCAAACCATCCCAATTACTCCCGCCTAGTCCTAGCTCATCGCGCCTCTCACCCCCACCGGGTCTCAGCTCCCAGCATCTTGCTCACTCCTTCCCAGTCTCAGCTCCCAGAAGCCCGCTCACCCCTGCAGTCCATTCACCCCCACAACCTGCTGCATGAGAATGAGCACAGGAGGACAGACAGTGACCAAAGCAGGGGCAGAGAGTAACCATGAGGGGGGGCAGAGAGGCAGCACAAGGAGAAGAGAGGCAGCACAGGGGCACAAAGAGCAACTATGGGGGCCAGAGAGCAACCATTGGGGGGGCATAAAGACAGCACAGGGAGTTAGAGAAACAGAGTAGGGGGCAGTGAGACAGCACAAGAGGCAGAGAAATAACACAGGGGCTAGAGAAACAGCAAAGGAGGGGGGCGCAGACAGATACCATAGGGGGTGCGCAGAGAATGAGCACATGGAGAGCCATAAAGTGACCACAGGGGGGCCAGAGAGCAACTATGGGCGGCAGAGAGATGGCACGGGAGTGCCAAAGAGCGATCTCATGGGGGGCAGAGGAAAGGCACAGCAGGGGGCAGAGAGCATGCACGGGAGGCAGGGAGATCATACAGGGAGAGAGACGGGAAGAGACGGTTGCCACCTTCAGCACCACAATGCCTGCATCCGTCATGATGTCACTGCCCCCCCAATGCAATATCACAATAGCATTGGGCCCACATCTAGTTAGAAAATAAAATCTAATCACTTCAAGTGGCTGAATAACTTGCCCATATTCTAAAAATCAACAAACTCTTAATTGAATATGTCACTATACCCATATCAATTGCCACAGATGCACCGGACATAGCATCCTTTGCAAATCTACTACAGGCGCCATCTCTCTGAATTTCTTCCACTGGGAACAAGAAAGAGAGTCCACTAACAAGTTTCTCCTCCCTGCCACATGCTTTGCTTTAATCCAAATATCAATTTCTAAATGACAACCAACCAGATGCAAATGTAATCTAACACTGATATCGCATTTTGAAGTTAGGGTATCAACTGTAAACACACCTCCTTTATTATCAGTAAGAGAACCTTCCTATCCTTGAGCTGCTATCCCCAAAGAAACACCACAACAACTCTTGGGAAAAAATCAAGCAAAACTATATTCATATTACATTTGTTTTCAATTCACCTCATGGGACACCACCAGCCAACCAAAATCCAAAAATGATCCATAGCCAACATTGCCCGATGCATCTATCTATAAATAATGATAACACAACCAAAAACAACCAAACCTTTAGATCTTCTTTTAAACTCTTAGTTAGTCTAATAAGGGAGATGTTAAACCACATGAAGAGAAATACAAATGTTTAGAAAAAACCCTCCCCATAGACATTACCCTAGATGCAAAATTTAATACACCAAGTAAAAACTGCATATCCCTTATGGCCACTTTACACGCGGCTACATTTCTAGCTTATCCACAGGTAACTTACTGGCTGCAGTGAAATCATGGAGACATTATTCCATTTGTACACAGCAACAAGATAGAACCATGTCTCCATGATTTCACTGCAGCCAGTAAGTTACCTGTGGATAAGCTAGAAATGTAGCCGCGTGTAAAGTGGCCATTAGGTTTTCTTTCTAGGAATCAAGTTAAACTATTAATACATTCCTAACTTTCACCAATTTATCTTCAGCTAGATAAAATTTCATTTCGGCTTTATCAGTGCAAATACCAAGAAACCTAAAATGATGACAAGGAAAAGCTGTCTATTCCATTGTTAATGGAACTGCAAATTTTTCTGAAATCTTGTAAAATTTAATCAAGAAATTATTACACAAACTCAGGACTGGATCAATGATGAAAAAAAATCGTCCGAATAATGGGTAATACTTCCCTCTGGAATCTCTTCCTGAACGACCCAATGTATAAAGGTTGAAAACTATTTGAAATCAAAACATGACAAGAAAATCCCATGGTAAGAGAAAGACCTATCAAAGTAAAAGTGCCCATCAAAATGAAAACCCAGGGTATTAAAACCAGATGGATGAATCGGCAGCAGTCTAAAAGCCAATTTAACATCATTTGAGATAATAATGCATTCTGACCAACCTTCCTCAAAATAACTAATACCTGTTTAAAAATGATAATAAAACACCGGTGCTTCACACTTAGCCACTTGATTGTTTAGAGACAAATTTGGTGGAAAAGACAAGTAATGAATAAGTCAAAAATAATTACATTCCTTTTTAGAAACAACTCTTATGGTACCTTTACACGCCGCTACAGAAGGTTAGAAACAACCGGGTGTCGGAGACAAATGTATCTTGCACCGTCAAAACAACCTGAGGTAGCGGCGTGTAAATCAGGTTGTTGCCACCCGTCACTGTCGACACCTGTTTTTGAGCAGTGCTCTAAAACAGGTTGGTTTCAACTCAATGGTAGCGGCGTCTAAATGAGAAACGGGAAGTTTTTTTCGTCACCTAGTCAACTCCCTGAGGTGTGACACAGCCTCCAGGATACTGCCCCCCCCCCTTCAGCAATCATTGGTGGAAGCTCCTCGTTACGATTGGTTGTCTCTGCATAGTGTGGCATATTTAACGAGCTGACCAGGCACACTACACATTTGCTATAGCGTCATGTATTAGCCATCCTTCCTGCGCTGGCTGGCCAATCATGATGCTATTGCATTGTCCGATCATCGTACAAGCGTCTCGTAATCCACAACTCTGGCACGCCTATGTGTTGTCCTTGCTGCCCCAGGTCCTCCCATATTAACTTCTGTAGCGGCGTGTAAATGAGGGAAGGTGCTCTACAGAAGGTAACCTGCGGCACCCGGCGGTGCCTCCAGGGATAGATTAAACCTTCTGTAGAGCACTTTGTAGCGGCGTGTAAAGGCAGTATTGGGTACCTTTAGCAACCGTTGGAACGTGCTCGTGCACGTGAGACACCCGGTTGTTTCTAACCTTCTGTAGCGGCGTGTAAAGGTACCATAAGGCGTGTTTCACACTGCAGTTTGTTCCCTGATCAGGTTCCATCCAGTTTGTGTGCTAAAACCAGGAGAGTCTCCAAAATTCAGAACAGGTGTCAATCTTTCAATTATAGTTTTTCTCTGCAAGTTCCTCTCCTGGTTTTGACACACAAACCTGATTGAACCTGATCAGGGTAAAGACTGCACACTGGACCGGAGGGCATAATTTGCCCTCCGGTTCTGTGTCCAGATCCGGTCCCGGGCTATCAGATTGACCCCTGACAGCCCCGGATCGGATCTTGCCTTAGGGACGAGACCTCAAAATCAGAAAACAAGGGATTAACTAAAGGTTTGGCTATTATGGCCATGTTCACACACATGCGTTTTTTTGACCATCTCTGCGTTTTTGGGCTGTTAAAAAAAACGCAGGTGCGTTAACGCAGGGTACATTTGAGTGTAGCTGCGTTTTTCAGCTCCATTTGCGTTTTTTACCCCTAGTCCAAAAAACGCTGCATGCAGCGTTTTTGGGTGCTGTAAAAAAACGCATGTGCGTTTTTCCAAAAACGCATGCGTTTTTTAACATGGGGCCCTATGGGAAACGCATGCAAAAACGCATGGTACATTAGTACCTTTTAGTGCCATTCAAAAACGCATGCGTTTCCCATAGGGGCCCATGTTAAAAAAAACGCATGCGTTTTTGGAAAACGCACATGCGTTTCTTTTAACATGGGGGCCCTATGGGAAACACATGCGTTTTTAAAAGGCACATTTATGCACCCTGCGTTAACGCTTGCGTTTTTGCCTGCGTTTTTGGTGAAAAAATGACTAAGGCTGGGGTCACAGTACCATTTTTCACATGCATTTTTGGAGACTTGCGTTTTCAAAAACGCATGTAAAAAACGCACCCATAGGCCCCCATGTTAAAAAACGCATGCCCAAATAGCCAAAAAGCATGTGTGACTGTCCCATGCGTTTTTGGAGCATATCCAAAAACGCATGCGTTTTTGTAGAAAGCGCATGCGTTTTTGTAGAAAACGCATGCGTTTTTATAACATGGGTTCCTATGGAAAACGCATGCAAAAACGCATGTACAGTTAGTACCTTTTAGTGCCATTCAAAAACGCATGCGTTTCCCATAGGAGCCCATGTTAAAAAAACGCATGCGTTTTTCCGGAAACGCATGCATTTTTTTAACATGGGCTCCTATGGGAAACGCATGCGTTTTTGAATGGCACAAAAAGGTACTAACTGTACATGCGTTTTTGCATGCGTTTTCCATAGGAACCCATGTTATAAAAACGCATGCGTTTTCTACAAAAACGCATGCGTTTTTCAAAACACTCAAAAAAATACTACAAGCACTATTTTTATGTGCAGATTCAAAAACGCAGCCAAAAACGCAGGGAGCCATCAGAGACCTTAAAAAACTCATGCTGACATGAAAAACGCATGTAAAAAAGCATGCGTTTTTAAAAGGCACCAAAAAAACTGTGACCACAGCCTAAGTCCAAAAACGTGGCAAATCCTTTCAGACACACAAGGGACATTTTTTAGCACTCTTAAAAAAACGCAAGTGCTTTTAAGAGTGCTAAAAAAAACGCAAATTGTGTGTGAACATAGCCTATGTCAACTACCAATTAAGGCTGTGGTCACAGTACCATTTTTCACATGCATTTTTGGAGACCTGCGTTTTCAAAAACGCATGTAAAAAACGCACCCATAGGCCCCCATGTTAAAAAACGCATGCCCTAATAGCCAAAAAGCATGTGTGACTGTCCCATGCGTTTTTGGAGCATATCCAAAAACGCATGCGTTTTTTAATAAGGGGCCTTATGGGAAACGCATGCAAAAACGCATGTACAATTAGTGCCATTCAAAAACGCAGCGTTTCCCATAGGAGCCCATGTTAAAAAAACGCATGCGTTTCCGGAAACACATGGTTTTCTACAAAAACGCATGCATTTTTCAAAACGCTCAAAAAAATACTACAAGCACTATTTTTAGGTGCAGATTCAAAAACGCAGCCAAAAACGCAGGGAGCCATCACACACCTTACAAAAGTCATGCTGACATGAAAAAAAGCATGAGTTTTGTTAAATCACTTAAAAAAATGCATGGCAACTGTGACCACAGCCTAAGCCACTAACTTTACTTTCATTACCTCTTTGAAACAATTTACTGATTTAGGATTGTCAAACCAGCAACAAAGAAGACCCCAAAGTATTAGTACAAAGAATCCTTCACTGAAACCATTATGAATTAGAATTACCCTCCCCTGATCGGGATACCTTTTTAGCCATGGCAGCATGTTTGTTAACCTCATTGATGTTGAGGTTCTTGGCCAGATAACTGATGGCACCTGGCTGCTGACCTGACTGGGTTGCTTTTTTAAAGCACCTACACATACGATGGGATCCACCACAAAAGGAGCATTAATGTCTATATTTACAATTGAAAAAACATTTGCACTGACTTTCATTAAACATGTTATCTGACATGGTTTGTTTTGGCCCATGATGCATGGAGTGGTTATGGGACTCCGGACCTGAATTTAACAGGCTCCAATACTTGTATGAAGCTGTTAAGTTCAGGTCAGGAGATCCATGGCCAAACCATGCATCACGCTCTGTGTATGGACTCATGTTACAAAAACATTTGAATAAGACCTTAGGATTTGTTTATATGTGCCAGATTTCACATTTTTTACTATCATTTGGGACAAAGAAACTGAGTCAAGTATCAATACACCTTAACCTTTTCATGACATCTGACATTCAAATACAGTGCATGTTGGATGCACATGTATGAAGTAGACTCACGTGGTAGACTGGCCCCATACTCTGCATGTAATGTAATGGCTGTGTATTACAGCCAGGACCTGCCACTAACAATCACTGTTGGAGCAAAGCTTCATGCGCGATTGTTAGGCTGTGGTCACACATAGAAATCCGTTTTTGGAAGTGATTTTCATCACCAATCCGTTTTTTTCTGGGTGCTTTTTGAGCCTCCTGCACTCCTGAACGTTTTTGGACTTTTCATTAAAAAAACGCATGCGCGAACGCATGCGCAAACGCAAGTGCGCATATGCCATGCGTTCGCGCATGCGTTTCCCATAGTGCCCCATGTTAAAAAAACGCATGAAAACGCATGCGTTTTTTAACTGATGCCAAAAACGTTGCATGCAACGTTTTTGACTCAAAAACGGACAGGGCAATGTTTGGAGCTCCAGAGAAAAACGGACAGGGTGTTTATTACATCCAATCCGTTTTCTGTCAGTTTTTGGACTTAGAAAAAAAAAATGAGAAAACTGAAGCCAAAAACGGACTGAGGGCTTATGTGGAACCCCAGCCTAAGCCTGTTAAATCCTACTATCAAACTGTGACAGCAGAATTTAACAAGATCCTGCATAGGAACGCACCATTTTCAGCTTTCATCAACGCACCTGTGACGTGATCACCGGTTGGCAATGGGTTGCTATGACCTCTGTGCTTGTCATTGCTGAGCTCCTTTTAAACCATGCCTGTGACTGGGCTTCAGAGGAGGCAGTGATTTCTGCCATATACAGCATTGCTATGGAATTGCTCCATTTAGCAGAAACATGATAATCTCAAATTTATAGTCCCACAAGGGGGCTATTAAATGCAGTGAAAAGAAAGAAAAACATAAAAGTTCAACTCAACCACTTTTTCCCTATTAAAAATAAAAATAATCTAAAAAAATAAAAATACACAAAGCGATTAGAGGTATGGCTAGCTGGTTGGTGTTCTGAGATTTTCTTACCTCTGTACCCAAACGAGCAGCAGACAGGACTTGCACAGATTCAGCTTCTGTAGACTAAAATGCAGACTCACAACGTTGGTACAAATCAAAACATGGCTTATTTAAGTCCGGATACAGTAAGGCTGTGGTCACAGTTGCCATGCGTTTTTTTTAGTGATTTTACAAAACTCATGCGTTTTTTCATGTCAGCATGAGTTTTGTAAGGTGTGTGATGGCTCCCTGCGTTTTTGGCTGCGTTTTTGAATCTGCACATAAAAAATAGTGCTTGTAGTATTTTTTTGAGCGTTTTGAAAAACGCATGCATTTTTGTAGAAAACGCATGCGTTTTTATAACATGGGTTCCTATGGGAAACGCATGCAAAAACGCATGTACAATTAGTACCTTTTAGTGCCATTCAAAAACGCATGCGTTTCCCATAGGAGCCCATGTTAAAAAAACGCATGCGTTTCCGGAAACGCATGCGTTTTTTTAACATGGGCTCCTATGGGAAACGCATGCGTTTTTGAATGGCACTAATTGTACATGCGTTTTTGCATGCGTTTTCCATAAGGCCCCTTATTAAAAAACGCATGCGTTTTTGGATATGCTCCAAAAACGCATGGGACAGTCACACATGCTTTTTGGCTATTAGGGCATGCGTTTTTTAACATGGGGGCCTATGGGTGCGTTTTTTACATGCGTTTTTGAAAACGCAGGTCTCCAAAAATGCATGTGAAAAATGGTACTGTGACCACAGCCTAAAATAGTTGTTGGTGTAAAACTGTAACTTTCTGAAATCGCTGACATTGGTTACTTGTGGTCAGAAATTAATGCCATAACAAGCTCAGTAGATGTGGTTGTAGTCTTACAGTAATATGGGATAAAATGGCTGCTTGGAAAGAGTGGTCAACCAACTACCAAGTGAAGACCAACTAACTACCAAGTGATGATGTGGCGCCCCGCCAAGCAGGTGCAGATACTCCAGCTGCAGGTGGATTCTAGGATGGTGGGTTGTACCCATTAGCCAGCACTCCCACACTAGATTACACGGTGGGAGGTTACCCGGGAGGGAATAAAACCACCTCTATGGGGAACAAGAAGGTCTTTGGAGGTTTTTGTCCTTGACCTCTAAGGGTATGTGCACACGGGGGCGGGTTAGTGGCGGCGGCGGCTGGGCGGGACCCGACAGGAAGCTCCGGAGCCATCCACCAGCTTCCTGTCGGGTCCGTGCTGCGGGAGACGGGCGGGTGTGCGGCGGTGCACAGCGGGTTAGCGCCGGCGATTCTGCAGCGGCTGGAAGCAGCACATGATTCTGCTTGCAGCCGCTGCAGAACCGGCCGGATTATAGAACATGCTCATTCTTTGCTAACCCGCTGGGAACCCAGCGGGTTAGCAACGGATGAGCATGTGGAAACCGCCGGTGTGTGCACACCGGGTGTCGGTTTCCATAGGTTTATATGTTAACCCAAAATCCGCTTTTGGATTAACATAAATTTGCATAAACCTCATGGAAACCGACCGGCGGTTTCCGCTGCTAAACCGCTGCTAAACCTTCCTGTGTGCACATAGCCTAAGTCAGCAAGCTCAGGGTCTCTCTGCTGAGGGACCAGGGAAAGATGGAAGAAGAAGAGAGGGCTTAAGAAGGAAAGCTTCTCCAGGAGCAGATAGCCTGAAGGGAGTGAGGAACTTGAGGAAGTTTATTCCAGACAGCTTACCGGGCACCGGAGCCCACACCTGTGGGATATTTTAGGACCACAGAAAATCCGGAGTCCCTCGGAGTCTACAATTCTCCCGGGCACCTGGGCAGACCGAAAGAGGGTACCAGGCACCACCGAAGAGACGTGCGGCCAGCCAGCAGAGGGTTACCCGACGGCGGCAAGGGTGAGAGAAGGAAGGAGGTCAGGTTGGCTTCAAGTCACCAGGCTTCACACCACCACTGGGAAGCAGGAAAGGAACAGACGGGAATAGGGCAAGCAGTCACACCAAGGGTCCACCATACCACCTAGGATCTGCCTGCAGCCACCCGTTAAGCTACCTGTCCTCATACCATCAGGAGTGCTGAACTGTCACTTTCTGTATCCGACTATGCAAATGACAGTAAAGTACCTGGAGGAAAAGTGACTTTTGACTTTGCTTGTTTCCTTTCAATTAACTTGTTTCCATCCAGGAACGCTGCCCCGGAGGGTCCAGTCCTACCTGTGGCGGCGCTGGTGAAACATCACCAGAAACTACAGATGGCGTCACGACAACACTGTATATATCCCCTGTACATATTACCCCTTTTTTGGAACATAGGTCCAGGACACAGGGTCAGGTGCGGCCACCACTCCCCGTGACAGCAGGAGCGTTAACCCTTGCAGCCTGACACCCGAATACCCCAAAGCCTGGGCGCGAAAATGACACGCCAAGTTTTAACAAACTTAATTTAAACAGACAAAAGTGAGCAGCATTGAAATACTGCCAGCAGACAGCAGCAAAACAAGACACTGTAATACATTTAACAAATAATAATCAAGTGCAAAACTTATTTTTGCCTTCAGCCTGGGACAGCTGATAGAGTCCCATGGTTTTCAGTATCATCTCTACGCTGATGACATGCAAATCTACATCTCTGGACCCAATATCACATCCTTACTAACCAAAATCCCACAATGTCTGTCCATTCTTTCACCCTACTTTTCTGCTCGATCTCTAAAACTGAACATGGACAAAGAAGAATTCATCATCTTTCCCCCACCTCACTCTACCACCCCACCAGACCTAACCATCAAAGTTAATGGCTGCTCAATCTCCCCCGACCAACATGCTTGGTGTCTTGGGGTTATCCTTGACCCCGCCCTCTCCTTCAAGCCTCACATCCAAGCCCTTGCCACATCCTGCCAACTTCAACTCAAAAATATTTCCGGGATCCGTACATTCCTTGACCAAGCTACTATAAAAACACTCATACATGCCTTGATCATATCCCACCTCAACTACTGCAACCTTCTGCTCTCTGGCCTCCCCTCTAGCACTCTTGCACCCCTCAATTAATCCTAAACTTTGCTGCCTGACTAATCTACTTGTCTCTGCTATTCCCTATCTGCTAAGCTCTTCACTGGCTTCCCATTTCTCAGAAGCGTCAGTTCAAAACCATAATTATGACATACAAAGCCATCACAACCTATCTTCTCCATACATCTGTGACACGGTCTCATAGTACCTACCCTCACGCAACCTGTGATCTTCTCAAGATCACCACCTCTACTCCCCTCTTATCACTTCATCCCACAACCATATTCAAGATTTCTCATGGGCATCCCCCATATTCTGTAACTCTTTTCCCAACACATTAGGGTCTTGGCTACCATGGAAACCTTCAAAAGAAACCTGAATACCCACCTCTTCAGACAAGCCTACAACCTGCAGTGATCCTCAGTCCACTAAGCCTCCATGACCAGCTCTACCCTCTCCTAGTGTATCCTCACCCATCCTTTGTAGACTGTGAGTCCTGATGGGCAGGGTCTTCTCTCCTCACCTATTGTATCCTCATCCATCCCTTGTAGACTGTGAGCCCTCGCAGGCAGGGTCCTGTACCTGTGTGTGCCTTGTAGTGTTCATAAATATTCTACTTGTCTTTGACTTCGTATGACCCTTTTCACATGTAAAGCACCATGGAACAAATGGCACTATTATAATAAATAATAATAAGGTCATATTATCTGTAAATTGAACAACTAAAGGTAATTATATCTTGGGGGAACTGCACTGTATTACCTTGTTCGGAAATATCTGATCTATCATAATCGTAACTGGCTCAGTAAAGACTGTAAAAAAATAAAAATAAGAATGACAAAATTATTTTTTTTGGTTGCTCCAATACCACTAAAAAATGCTGTAACAAAAAAACATGATCCCTGTTAAAAAATGGTACCAATAAAAACCTTGTCTTGCCCTGCAACAAAATGAGCCCACACATGGCTCCATTGATCCCCCATAAATTATGAGTATTATAAAATAGCGGCACAACTCCCTTTCCTCAAATTTTCTTTTTGCACACTTCTGATTTTATTTTCACCACTAAAATAATAGAAAGCCTAGGCATGTTTGGTATTGCCATAATTGAACTACGGCCATCATCTGGTCTGTATATTACTTAGGTGGCGCTAAGCTATTTTAGAAGCATTCTTCTACGAAAACCTTATCCTTACCAAACAATATAATTGATAGAACAGCAAGTCCTGAAAACATGTGGCTTCCAAATGCAAAATATGAATGGGAGCTTTAGAAATCTCAATCATGTTTCTGTAACATCTGGATGTTGTAATTCTTCCTGTACCAGAAAAGGTCAAGAGATAATTACATTGAAATTCCTTTGCAAACATACGTATATTAAGACATTTAACTGTAGCTCAACTTACTTTGGTTCAGGTTCAAAAAAAGTGGTTTTGTGAGATTTTTGTTTTGCCATAACACAGGTGTAGCTTCTATAGAACTAAAACATTGTATTAGAGACCCAATAGATTCCCATGACAATCAGGGACCCACTAAAGGCCTCCATGACTGCTATTTACAGGTCTCAAAAAATAGTGAAACTAACAATTTTTTTTCACCACTTAAGGAAACACTGCTTGTATATGTAGCGTAGTGTAAGTGTAATGCGATACTCACCTATCACAGTCTTTCCCAGTTTTCAGTGCCGGTCTGGTTCACTTCTGGTTTGACTTGCCGAATCATACTGGCGTATATGCAGGGGCGTACATATCATAGGTGCAACCTGTGCAGCCTCACAAGGGCCCAAGAGGTAGAAGCGCCCATCTCCACTTCCAAAACAGGTGAAATTGTGCATTACGATGAACTGTTGAATTGAAAAGGACTCATATATTGTTCATGCACAGGGGCTTTTTCAATCCGTGACTACCAGTGGGTTTATGTGTGAACTGGATGTGGCTTTTACAAAGTTAAAGGCAACCAACCACCAGGATTTAGTACTATGCAGCAGGTGCAGCGTGACATCAGTATTTTTTTTTATTACTCCCCTGTGGGCTTGTCTTGGCTTGATGAGAAGGAGGGGGCGTTCATTTTACAGTCAAAAGACAAGCCCATAGGGGAGTAATAAATTAAAAACCCAAATACTGATGTCATGCTGCACACATCAATCACCTGCTGCATAGCACTAAATCCTAGTGGTTGGTTCCCTTTAAGCACATGGATCGTTGTTTTGATGTGCCATAGGTTTATATTGTCTTGACCTAGACACTGCTAAAACACTTGTCCGCGCCCTCATCATCTCCCACCTCGACTACTGCAACCTCCTGCTCACCGGCCTCCCCGCTACCTCCCTCGCACCTCCTCAATTCCGCTACCCGACTGATCCACCTGTCTCCCCGCTACTCCCCTGTCTTACCCCTCTACTGAGCCCTTCATTGGCTCCCCCCTTCTCAGAGATCCCGGTTCAAAACCCTAATCCTGACATACATAACCTGTCCCCTCCATACATCTCCGACCTGGTCTTCCGATACCTCTCCTCATGCATTCTGCGTTCCTCTCAAGAACTCCTTCTCTTTGCCCCTCACATTTCCTCCTCACTCAACCGCATACAAGACTTCTCTCGTGCATCCGCCATACTTTGGAACTCTCTCCCCCACCACATCAGACACTCCCTGGAAACCTTCAAGAAAAACCTGAAGACCCACCTCTTCCTTCAAGCCAACAACCCACACTGAGACCTAATCACCTGCACCATCTCGCCCTCACTGCTCCCCTTCCTACTGTCTCCCCAACCATCCCCTATAGACTGTGAGCCCTCGTGGACAAGATCCTCTGCCCTATTGTATCTGTATTATTCAATTGTCATCATTTTTTGTTCTTGACCTCGTCTGCCCCTACACTTGTAAAGCGCCATGGAACCTAATGGCGCTATATAAATCTATTATATAATTGCGAATGGGTTTTTTGCCCCTTCTGAGTCCACTCGCAATGCGAGTCGGCGTGGTCATGTGGATACGCCCGAAGCATTGGCCGCGCAGCGGCCATTGCGAGCAGTTCTAAGGCGACTCGCTATGCCCGCGCAGCGGGCATGGCGAGTCGCCTTAGCAGCGCGAAGCATTGGCCGCGCAGCGGCCATTGCGAGTCAGAGACTCGCTCTTCTGGAATCCCGATGCATGTGCATCGGCACCCAGCTAGTTTGTAATAATAATAATAATGACTTCAACTCATTCATAAACCCACAGTACACTTCCGCAAGTCAGATTAATCATGATGTGACCCAGAAAAGGTTGGGAATGGTGCTGGGAATAGCAGATGACAGTGATCAGTGAGTATATTACCACATTTACAATACATTACACACACATTTACACAAGTTTAGGTAATAAAAAGTTTAATTGAAATGCTTCTTTAACTTACTTGAACATATGGTTTTTTTATCACTGTCATTTTACTGACATGAAGAATGATATTACCAGATCATTTTAACAACAGAATAAACAATGTAAAAATAAAATCCAAAAAGCTGCCAGAATCTGATATTTTTGCCACTTCAACACACTTTAATTTTTTCTTCTGTTTTCTAGTAGAATAAATATTGTAAACTCTATAGTGTTATTCAAATCTACAAATCATTCAAGAAAAATAGAAGTCTTCATATGGCCATGTTAGAAGAACAATAAAAAATGGCTTATAGAATGGGGAAGAAAAAAAATGAAAGCACAAGAAACAAAGAAATGCGTGTTCATGAAGAGGTTAAAATTAAAGTGGTCATCCAAAAGATAGTATTCTTAGTAGGATAGACCTCCGAGACTGTGAAGTCTAAAAAGCAGGGGAAAAGAAACAAAAGAGGGCACAGATCTGAGTGAGAGGGTATAACCAGTGCGGTAGTAATAAATGACTGGTCTCTTACCTTTGCGGTGTCTTGTTAGATTACGTATCTGCCCAGATATGGGTCTTGGAGAGATGTTCAGTAGGTCTGGTCTACTGCTTCGCCCCAAATTATTCGGATCTCCCAGCCAGTGAGTCCGTCATGGTTGTTTCGGATTGCAACATTCGGAGGTGTGACAATGCGCTCCCAGAGAGAAAGGGTCTGAAATTCCTCGAATTTTTTTCCTTTCCGCAAATTTGTCTAGCATCAAAGGTAGCGAAAATAAAAAAGACATACAATGCGTTTTGGCTATATTCTTTTTCAACAATAGCCTTTCTCAGGTATGGTTAGTTAGCCCTCATACAAGCTACTAACCATACCCAAGGAAGGCTATTGTGGAAAAAGAATATAGCCGAAACGCGTTGTATGTCTTTTTATTTTCGCTACCTTTGATGCTAAATAAAACTGCGGAAAAAAATACGAAGAATTTCGTACCCTTTTTCTCTGGGAGCGCATTGTCACTCCTCCAGATGTTACAAACTAGAAGATAGTATTGCAACTTGAAGGAACACTGTATTCAATGAAAATGTTCTCAGGGTGTACTACGAGATTGATGTATCTAGTAGAATAGTTAAACTCCATGCAGGTAAAGTCATTAATAGAACAATCTGTTAATAAAGTTAATTCATTCATTATATGTGATAAATTGTAATATAGGAAAGGTCATTTGTAATAAAACAAATTGCATAGGAAAGAGGTAAAGAAAATATGAAAAGAGAACGGAACAATGACATTTATTGGTATGTTTGATTAGATGGTGGTGTGTGTGTTGTACATGCCTTTCTTCTTAAGATCAAAGGCTCCCGATGTTATTTATCTTTACAGCGTGCTCTAGTCTCTTGGACACACATGTACCTTGTTATGTTTCTTCTTGTTATTATTGCGGGCCTTCTAATGTTTTATGCATTATACACTTCTTTCTTCCAGAAATGTCTTCCATTTTATGTTTTAATTAATGATTAATTATTATACATCCTAAATTGTGTGTAAACCTAAGTATTTTTCAATGCAAGTGGTTCATTCAATATTGATTACTAATTCTACTAATTTATTACTGTGCAAATAACTGACAAAGACACAATATCTGCATGATTCTAATGATTCAGACAATATCAGTTTCAGATTTCTTCAGGTTACTACTTAAGCTAAGTAACCACTATAACTATTTAGCTGCAGTCACATTAGCGTATGGCATCCAATGTGTGAACTACAGATACAAAATGTTAATAACAATCAGCTCAGACTCTTCTGCGAGCGTGAGCCGAGTATATTGCATCTGCGACCGGATCACAGGTGCAGACGAGAGGGAAGGAGCACGGCAGGTGGATGCACACAGCATCGGTAGACACTGCAGTGATGTGCACAGAGGAGGGAAGACAGGGACTTGGGAAGTTACATCATAAACATAAATGACCTTGGTGAGATTGCACCCAACGTTATGTCACAAGGCCTGGAGCATGAGCAAATTGTGAATGAGTCTGGAAAAATACACCCAGATTCAGTGCACATGCCCAGGTTGCTGATATTATGTGCAAGCGCGGGTTTACAAGGGAGATTGCCGTGACCTTAAGGGTACCTTTACACGTCGCAACATTTCATGCAATTTCACTTACAACTTACTGGTTGCAGTGAAATCATGGACACATTGTTCTATTTTGTTGCCGTGTACAAATGGAACAATGTGTCCATGATTTCACTGCAACCAGTAAGTTGCAAGGGAAATTGCATGCAATGTTGCGACGTGTAATGGTACCCTGAGACTGTCAGGGCAATGCGGGGAGGCATGACTAAGGCTGGCTTCACACTGCGGTCAGGTCAGGTCAGATCAGGTCAGGTTTTGTGTTCCAAAACCAGGAGAGGAACTTGCAGAGAAAAAGTATGATTGAAAGATTGACACCTGTTCTAGGTTTTGGAGTCACTCCTGGTTTTGGAACACAAAACCTGACCTGATCTGACCTGACCGCAGTGTGAAGCCAGCCTAAGTTTCCAAATATTATTTTTACACAAGTGAAACCACTTAAAGAGTATACGTTACAAAATAACACCTTTATTGATTAAAAGCAGATAGGTACACGTTATATACAATGAGTTTGGTATAGGAGATCCCAAAAAGATGCTGCAGGGCCAGTAGTCCCAGTGCAGATATAGAGATAATCCACAATATACAGGTATCACATAGAATTAATCATCAACAGCCCCCAGAGTGGTAGTCATGATCATAACAGCTCATACATGCATGCATTGTCACTCACCCATTGGAAGTTGTGCCTGTGGTGGATCTGCTCCCTCTGCCCTTCCTCGCCCTGCAGCGCCCCCTACGCGCGTTTCGCAACGCTTGATCCCTCCCCGTGATCAAGCGTTGCGAAACGCGCGTAGGGGGCGCTGCAGGGCGAGACAGGGCAGAGGGAGCAGATCCACCACAGGCACAACTTCCAATGGGTGAGTGACAATGCATGCATGTATGAGCTGTTATGATCATGACTACCACTCTGGGGGCTGTTGATGATTAATTCTATGTGATACCTGTATATTGTGGATTATCTCTATATCTGCACTGGACTACTGGCCCTGCAGCATCTTTTTGGGATCTCCTATACCAAACTCATTGTATATAACGTGTACCTATCTGCTTTTAATCAATAAAGGTGTTATTTTGTAACGTATACTCTTTAAGTGGTTTCACTTGTGTAAAATTAGTCTATGGAGTGTTACTAGTACTCATATCCTATCTGCACACCATTATGGTAGACTACTAAGTGACCATGCTAAAAGTGACTGATGGTTGGTGTGGATTGTTCTTGAAAATAGTAAGTTTCCAAATAGGCTGACTGGAGTAGATTGACATGACTGCTATTAGCTAAAGAACCACCTGGATGACTGTTTAGGCATCTAGCTAATAAAAACACCTAAGTATATTAAGGGTACCGTTACACGTCGCAACATTGCATGCAATTTCACTTGCAATTTGCTGGTTGCAGTGAAATCATGGACACATTGTTCTATTTTGTTGCTGTGTACAAATGTAACAATGTGTCCATGATTTCACTGCAACCAGCAAATTGCAAATGCAATGTTGTGACGTGTAACGGTACCCTAAGTGCTTTTTTGCGATAAATTCAAGGGTTAAAAAAAAAAAACAGGTTACTGATGCACAGTACATAATTTAGCCTCCCTGGCGGTATGATTATGTCAGGAATTTTGTGCTAAAAGCGGTACCATTTTTTTTTTCTTATTTCTTTTATGGGCAGAAATTTTATACATTTGTATTTCCTGCCCAGTTCCGCCTCCAACCCAGTTCCGCCTCCAATGAGCCGCTGCGGCTCACAGAGACGGAACCAGGAAGTCATATGGAGGCATCCGAAGGAGCTCTCACCGGCGATCACAGCGGGGACATCGCTGGATGTCCCTGTGACAGAGGAGAGGAGGGTAACTGAGGGTGTTCCCGCCCCTCTTCTCGTCTGCAGCCCAGGCTCTAACCCTAACACCCTAGCCCTAACCCTAAGGGCCCCGTCACACGGGGAGACGGGGCTGGAGATGTCGGCGGTGAATGGCGGGGGCGCGCACACTCTCGCCGCCCCCGCCACCAGCGCCGTCCCCTGTTTAGACGGGGCGACTCCTCCAGCCCCGTGCCGGCGACCAGTAGGGCGGCATCGCTGCCAGGGTGTCTGACAACCCCGGCGGCGATGCAGGACAATGGGAGCCTATGGCTCCCATCGCCTGACAGGTCGCCGCCGCCCGGTTACATGGGGCGATGTGTGCACATCGCCCCATGATGGTCGCCAGGTTTCACAGCACTGCTGTGAAACCAGGCGACCGCCCGGGACTGGCGACATCGCCCCTTTACATGTGGCGACGTAGGGGCGATGACGCCGGCGATAGGCCACGTCCCCACGTCTCCGCATGAATGGGCAGCGATATCGCCCCGTGTGACGGGGCCCTTACCCTAACCCTAGCCCTAACCCTAGCCCTAACAATAACCCTAGCCCTAACCCTAACCCTAACAATAACCCTAGCCCTAACCCTAGCTCTGGAGAAGGGGGCGGTGCCATATCACTGACATGGCGCCGGCGGTAAGACCCGATGCCCCAGCCCTCTCCTCCCGGCTCTGAGAGCACCCCGGCCCCCGGTCCTCAGCACCGGGAGCAGGGGTGGGTGGCGGTGCTCTCACAGCACCCCCCCGCTGGTCCACAGCAGCGGGAGCAGGGGCGGGCGGCGGTGCTCTCACAGCACCCCCCCGACGGTCCACAGCAGCGGGAGCAGGGGCGGGCAGCGGTGCTCCCCGCCGGTCCTTAGCAGCGGGAGCAGGGGCGGGCGGCGGTGCTCTCACAGCACCTCCCCCCCGCCGGTCCACAGCAGCGGGAGCAGAGGCGGGCGGCGGTGCTCCCCGCCGGTCCTCAGCAGCGGGAGCAGGGGCAGCTAAAGTAGGGAGCAGGGGTGGTGGTGCTGCTCTGACAGCACCAGCCGCGGGTAAACCCGAGTGTGACTCGGGGTTACCGCTTCTGGCAGTAAAAGTTAACCCCGAGTCACACTCGGGAATACCGCTAGGCAGGTTAAATAACACTGGAGATGGTAAAATAACAAAAAAGCACATGACCGGTTCCCTTTCATAAAACGTTATTGATAAAGCTATAGGCAGTTTAGCATTTTTTGTGGGCTGCAGAAATGGTAAAAATATGCATATTTTTTATCCACAGATTTTCCTCATGTTATTCTAGACTATGCAAAAAATTTGCAAATAAAATACATATTTGTGGCGCCCCTGCATCTCAGTCGCCACAGTGGTACTGCACCTACTCGACAGGTGCGGTGCCATTGCTCTCGGGTAAGATGGGAACACAAAGCTCAGACACCCAACCACACACCCAACACCCATCCTAACTTTAGACCAGGGAGATGCAGGGTGGAATAAACCCCTCTAGAGGGCAGTTCCCATCTACTGGTTGGAGGAAGGAGTAGGTTTAGGGGGGTGGGAGGAGTTAGTTAGTCAGAGGGAGTTGTTAGGAGAAGAAGCAGGAGCAGCAAGATGGAGTTCTAGCTGTCACTGGAGCTGGGGCCTAATGGGACCAGTGGGTAGGTTGGCCGTGGAAACTCCAGTTCAGAGAACCCCGGATCTACGGCCCACTTCCAGGTCGGGGTAGAGGAACTAGCTGCAGGTGCAGTTGTCAAAACCGTGCACTCTCCTAGGAACAGTGACTGTAGAGTATCAAGAGGACATGTCGACCATCGCTCAGCAGGGCCTGCAGTTGCCTGCCTAGGGACTTGTAGCACAAGGGCATGGAGGAAGAATAAGAGGAGAGCGTGTCAGAAAGAGCAGCATGTAAAGATTTATGAACAGTGTCTCAGTGGAGTTAGTCCTGGACTATCTGAGGGCTGACCAAGCTGCACACTGGAAGAGCACAGTACCTGGCTTTGTTGTCTTTGCAACAAGAGTAAGTAAAGCGACTGGTAAGAACTGCAGCCTCTGTGTCTGTCTACTCCTTCTGTGCCCTCCCTGCACCAACAACTACCACCAGCATCCACATTACATCTATACCCAACCCTGGGGACCCGCTCTGTCCTTGGGGTGTGATATACCTAGCTGCAACAACATCTATTCCCCGGGGTCACTACAAGCAGCGCTGGTCATTCTGATCAGAATCCACAGATGGTGGCACAATAGACTTTATTATCCCCTTTAAATATCCCCTTGTCATACTCAGTCAGGACCACAACCACTGGGCAGGACTGCCAATGTGACATTCCCCTGACTGATCCTGGATGGTCAAGTAACCCCGGCCCTTATGACCATTGCATATTTACTACAAGAGAAATTGACAAATTTTCAGATTGTCATTTTCATAGCATAATTAAAAAGGACAGCAGCCAAGACAAATCATATATACTTTGTTGGAATTGTAAGACCACTTGAACAGGGTGAGTATTTGATGAATTTTGAACTCAGCATTTGTAAGTCAAAACCAGGAGTGGGTGATAAATACAGAAGAGGTGACGTGTCTCTATTATACTTTTCCTCTGATTATTCCATTCCAGGTTTGGCTGCAAATACTGAGGTAAAAAACTCACCAAATACTCAAATAAAAAAAATCACAAAATACTGAGGTAAAAAACTCACCAAATACTCAATAAAAAAAATCACAAAATACTGAGGTAAAAAACTCACCAAATACTCAAATAAAAAAAATCACAAAATACTGAGGTGAAAAACTCACTAAATACCGAAATAAAAAAATCACCAAATACTGAAGTAAAAAACTAACCAAATACTGAAATAAAAAAAATCACCAAATACTGAGGTAAAAACTCACCAACTGCTCTACATGTGCACGTGGCCTAAGGCTAACTTCACACCACGGTTATTGGCTGTCAGGATGCATTCTGTTTTTGGCAGGATGACCCGGGCAGAACCTGACAGGAAAGGATGTGTTGAAAGTGTTGCAAAATATGGCTTGGGATCCTGTTTTTAGCAGGATTCGTTTGCTGCCTCTGTACTTGGTGCTGAAGTTCCTGCCTGTGTCCGAAATACTGCTGTCCATCTGTGCTACCCCCTGCACTAGCGCAATGCTGCCAAACGCACCAGAGTGCAGATGTGAAAGGGCCCTCTGAACTTCCTTACAACTATCTATTAGTAGCACTCTTAAATAATACGGGTTCTTACCGCACCAGAACCTCTATTTCATGTCAGATTCTAACCTGAGCTGTATCTGCCATGGATTACCTACGAAAACTGTAAAGAATTACTCCATGTTATATCTCCCCGTTATGCTAAAGTAAAGCAGCTGTTATCCCCGAGACCTGTTGTCAGTGGTCACTCTATTGGCTGTGAACACTGCATGGGGTTGGATAGCAATGAACCGAATGTGCCCCCATTACCAGGGCGTTACAGTATGAGGGGGCTGAAATGTAGGATGGTCATGGATCACCCAGTAACCATGCTCTCGCTGCAGACCCCTGCTCTCAGCAACACGAGGCTGAATCTGCTCTGTGATGTATTGTCCCCTTTGGGAGGAGTGAGAGCTAAGGAGCAGATATGATTTTATTGATTTATAAGCGATCTCCACATCCTGGAACTGTAGTGGACAGCACAGCTTCATCATGTAGGAGAGCAGGGGTAGTACAAAAAAAATGCTGTCCCCAGAGTTCCCCTTTAATGTTTGTACAAATATAACACTATGCTATCACATAGCTAGTAAAATATAGGTGTCTGAGTACCTGGTCATCACTTTGCACAAATGCACCATCCTTCCCCACTCCATGTCATGGTACAGATTTTAGACCAATAACCTGTCAGTTTCCCTTTGTATTTGGAGGTGACTTTTCTCTACTTTTTGAAGACATGATTGCGTTATATGGGAATTACATCTCCCTATTAAAAGGTTCTGCCTTAGACAGATCACTGACATTAGTGGAAGAAAAGCAGGCTGGCAGACGTTTATATGAAGTAAAGTGTATGATGCCTGTTTCCTAAATGATTTTATTAGATAGCAATTTTCCTAGGAAGTTCTCACAGATAATTGCAAACGATCTACTGCAAATACGGGCAAAATGCAATCTACATCTACAGTGAAAGTTAGCCAAACATGCACGCAAGAACCAACATGAAGCCACAAGCAGATTCAAGCACAAAGGGAAACACGCCCAAGTAGGTAAATCTACAGAGTGTGATCTAAACACATTTATTGACAATGTTCATATATTAACTTATGCTATGCAGTACCTCCAATTATTATTATGCAATCAATGTGTTGAACATGTGTCTGTGTAAAAGCAAAATTAATGGCATTGACTCAATACAAGCACAGTGAGTTACTGTACAAGAACATGCAGTGAATATTCAAGTTCAAATGAACTTTGGAAAAAGGCAAAGTTAAGGGTTTAGCCCTGTGAAGGCAAAACACATCTGAGTGGGCCCCTAGCCTACGTACAACATTTTAGTGGTCCCCTAGCATAGGTAATACTCCTGAGTGGACCACTAGCCAAGGAACCACATCTGAGTGGGTCCCTATCCCTATGTAGTTAACAACTGCAGTGGCACTCACTAATCATAGTGGGTAAAGGGGAATCTCTGTAGATGACCATGATGTTACTGAAATAACATGACAAGGACTAAGACCTATATTACCACTGAACAACCTCATAGTGAGAGGTATCAGATATACAAAACATATTACAAAATTAAAGTACATTACAGTTATAGATAGTGACCTACATGTGACATTCTTTTGCCAATTACAGTTGTGGCCAAAAGTATTGACGCCCCTGCAATTCTGTCAGATAATACTCAGTTTCTTCCTGAAAATGATTGCAATCACAAATTCTTTGGTATTATTATCTTCATTTAATTTGTCTTCAATGAAAAAACACAAAAGAGAATGAAGCAAAAAGCAAAACATTGATCATTTCAAACAAAACTCCAAAAATGGCCCAGACAAAAGTATTGGCACCCTCGCCTAATACTTGGTTGCACAACCTTTAGCCAAAATAACTGCAATCAACCGCTTCCGTTAACCATCAATGAGTTTCTTACAATGCTCTGCTGGAATTTTAGACCATTCTTCTTTGGCAAACTGCTCCAGGTCCCTGATATTTGAAGGGTGCCTTCTCCAAACTGCCATTTTTAGATCTCTCCACAGATGTTCTATGGGATTCAGGTCTGGACTCATTGCTGGCCACTTTGGAGGTCTCCAGTGCTTTCTCTCAAACCATTTTCTAGTGCTTTTTGAAGTGTGTTTTGGGTCATTGTCTTGCTGGAAGACCCATGACCTCTGAGGGAGACCCAGCTTTCTCATACTGGACCCTACAATATGCTGCAAGATTTGTTGGTAGTCTTCAGACTTCATAATGCCATGCACAAGGTCAAGCAGTCCAGTGCCAGAGGCAGCAAAGCAACCCCAAAACATCAGGGAACCTCCGCCATGTTTGACTGTAGGGACCGTGTTCTTTTCTTTGATTGCCTCTTTTTTTCTCCTGTAAACTCTATGTTGATGCCTTTGCCCATATAGCTCTACTTTAGTCTCATCTGAGCAGAGAACATTCTTACAAAACGTTTTAGGCTTTCTCTGGTAAGTTTTGGCAAACTCCAGCCTGGCTTTTTTATGTCTCGGGGTAAGAAGTAGGGTCTTCCTGGGTATCCAACCTTACAGTCCCGGACTGCAGGGCACCTTGAACTTGTTTGGATGTTAGTCGAGGTTCTTTATCCACCATCCGCACAATCTTGGGTTGAAATCTCTTGTCAATTTTTCTTTTTCTACGTCACTGCACACTGTAGACACAGGAGCATTCAGGTTTTTGAGATGGAAATGTAGCCTTGAGATTGCTCATCCTTCCTCACAATTTGGTTCCTCAAGTCCTCAGACAGTTCTTTGGTCTTCTTTCTTTTCTCCATGCACAATGTGGTACACACAAGGACACAGGACAGAGGTTGAGTCAACTTTAATGCATGTCAACTGGCTGCAAGTGTGATTTAGTTATTGCCAACACCTGTTAGGTGCCACAGGTAAGTTACTGGTGCTGCTAATTACACAAATTAGAGAAGCATCACATGATTTTTCTAACAGTGCCAATACTTTTGTCCACCCTCTTTTTTATGTTTGGTGTGGAATTATATCCAATTTGGCTTTAGACAATTCTTTTTGTGTTTTTTCATTGAATATAAATTAAATGAAGATAATAATACCAAAGAAATTGTGACTGCAATCATTTTCAGGAAAGAGTATTATCTGACAGAATTGCAGGGTGTCAATACTTTTGGCCACAACTGTATAGCCATCTTTTCCAGATGTGGCCCAGACCACAATAGCAATTTCTTTAAGCAACAACTCATCTTCAGAGTAACAATGACACATTTGACTTCCCAAATTTCTCCCTATCTATTACCAACCTACACAAACCTTTTATTTTTACTGATACCTAAATGCTGCCCAAATGTGTCCCTACTACTGATTTGCTGTGTGACACAACAACAGTGTTCCTCTTAGTGCCCCTCATGTCTATGCTTGTGCCCATATAAAGTGAAATGCCCCTTTAGCCCTTTAGAATGTAAAACTGTCCATTAGAAAATATGAATGGCCTTTGTGAGTGTCATAGAAAGTAATAACGCCTCCTGTGTTTGACACAGCCACTCCAGGGCCAGGGCTACTCGGGAACCGGGCGGTTTGTTGTTCTTACTCTCTTTGTTTTCACGGAAACAGACAGGGGCGAGAATCGGTCTCCTGACCCTGGCGGAGTCATTTAAGGAAGATGACAGGGATGATAGGTAAAAGGGGTATTTGTGACGCCACCTGCGGTATGCGGCCAGGTGGCCACCGCTGCTTCAGAACCTCTAGGGACGGTGGTCGGCAGCTTGGATGACTCTGCTCCCGCAGGTGGAGCACAGTCCCCAGGGCAGTAGGATTGAGGAGTCAGTTTGTACCTTGGCAGATGGTCTTTAGATCATCAGCACCCCGATGCCTTATGCAGCCTCTGAGGCCGGTGGTCGCCACTAAGAAAAGTCTCACACACCACAGCTGGAGTTCTGGTACTTTTACTCAGTTGTTTCAGCATGGCCGCTGGATATTTCCCTTGCCAACCTCCGGTTCAGCGTTGTCTCCAGAACCGGACACTGCAGTTGAGCCTCGGTTGGTGTTTCTTTCTGTCTTACTAGGTGTTTCTGTCTCTGGTGGTCCCTCAGCGCTATAGCTAGTTTCGGCACTCCTCTCAGTGCCTCCGCACACAGAGCTCAGGTACCGACAGCCACGGCTGCTCAGTGTACCCACTCTGGATACTGCTCCTAGTTCGGGCACCTTCTCCAAGTTGTGTCGGGTGTACGGCCTCAGCTCCCCTTAGGAACGCGGGGCCTCGGATTCAATGGTTCAGGCCTACAGCATTCGCACCGTGTTCAGGGCCCGTTCCCTGTGTCATCCACCAGCCCCTCTGTCTCGCCAGATATGGGCGTACGGGGATCAACGTCTCATTTCATACCCCAAGGGCTCCTCTCTTCCTCCACACCTGTTGATCTTTCCCTCCCGAGGTGAGCGTGGTCGTGCTCCAGCGCACAGGAGTCAACACCACACCGCTCCTTCACTTCGACTTCCACTTCACTCCTTTCTCTCACTGTTCTCTTTCCTCTCTCTTTTTTAACTCTACACTTTGCCTCCTGGCTATGCTTGGGTCCTCCCTCTGGGTCCACCCACCGTGTTGTCTCTGTGTGTGAAGCTCAACTGCACCATCCCAGTACCTGGAGACCAGAGGCAAAACTCTCCCTCCAATTGAGGAGTGCAGTACCTCTAGTGGCGGCCTACCTGGTGGGGCACCACATGTGCTCTTTGGTAATAATAATGATACCAATGATTAACCATTTGCATTTCTATGGCACCAACATATTCCTTAGCACTTTTATAATTTAGATGGTTTAATGTTTACATTACATTGAATCTTCCTATAATGTAATAATGCTTCCTTTGTGCCTCCTAAAGATCTAGTAATGCTCTGAGTTGCACTACATACAGTAATACTGTGCCCCGAGTCCCCCTACATATAGTAATAATGTCACCTTATTCCCCTTTCACATTCAGTAATGTTGGCATAATAATGCTACAATTTACAAAAAGCCGGCACTTGGATGGTTTCTTCAATTTTTCAAATTCCTTTATTCAGTGTTCCAGGGTGATAAAAACAAATCGGGAACGCAGTCCCGTACAGCTGAACGCGTTTCGGACGTTCAGTCCTTTGTCAACAGCCTGGCCGTCCAAGTGCCGGCTTTTTGTAAATTTTAACCTTGTGTGAAGGCTACAGACGCCCTGCCTGGCACTAACAACTGCACGTGAGTCCGGTCGAACCATTCCCGTTAACCCTTGTCCCCTTTTGATTGCTTACGATAATAATGCTACACAAAGCAAAGAAAAAACAACTGATATACTGTATATATATACACAGAATGTATATATATATAATATATATATTGTAAGGTGATCATTGTAAGATTACAAATGGGGGGAATTCAGTGGTGTGTAAAAACGTTTGCCCCTTCTTGATTTCTTTTACTTTTGCATGTTTATCATGCTTAAATATAAGAAACACAAGCGCACACAAAATGCCGTTGTTTTTTTTTTTTAAATTAATGTCTATATTAATATTCAAATAAAGAAATCCAAACCCACAAGGCCTCATGAGACTTCTAGCTTACTAACCTCCGTCCCTGGGATATTAGCACAGGGACAGAAGGTTTTTTCCAACCTGGATACCATGCAGTCCCTTCCATGGTAACAAGACGAACATTCTCTTGGTGGAAATGTTCTATATGGATAGAGGGACCAGCTGAATAACACTGGTGGCGGTCGCATCAGAAACATGTTGGGAATAAATAGAATTGCAAGGTATTGGTCCAGCATGGAATTTCTCTAACCAGGGGTGGACCTAGCCTCTCTGCTGCCTGAGGCGAACTTTAAAAAGGCCCCCCCAAACACAAGGACGTCAGCACCATCACACGTACATGCAAGAATCACATAGAAGAATCCAGAATAAGGATCATTAATGGTAATGGCAGCTTGGCACAAGCTACAGTCACACATTGGTGGCTGCGGCCTTATAGCACAGGGGGCAGCACTGAATGCCACCTATTATCTATGGCACACACCTACAAAACTACATGCGTCACCATCCACACATACAACAACCTGCAGTCTGAGCCGCCACTGCACTAAGCTGGTAAAATGGCGCATCTTCCCCAATAGACCACACCTTCTCCTGAAACACTTAGCCAATCACAAGTGCCGCACACGGGGCTATCCAGAGCTAATACCCTGTTTTCCTGAAAATAAGACACTGTCTTATTGATTCTTCATTGCCCCCATAAAGTATGATGCCACCAAAAGTGTCCCCCAAACACTATGATCCCCCACAGTGAATTCCTCCACAGGACCCTCCACACGTACCATACGGTACCCCCCAACAACTCTGGCACTGTATGATCCTCAACTGTGACCCCCTCACAGCCCTCCATATAGTATAATGGTCCCTAAACCTCTTCATACTGTATAATAGACCCCAACACAGCCCTCAAATAGCCCCCCATAGAGTATAAAGGCTCCATCATAGCCCTGCAAGTATTATCTTGCCCCCACAGAGCCCTCCAAATATTGTAATGACTTCCATATAGTGTAATTGGCTCCATATATTATAATACGTTCCCATAGCCCTCCATATAATATAATGCACCCCCATAGACAATGCACCCCATAATTTTCCATATATTATAATGCATCCCCATAGTCCTCCATATATTACAATGCACCCCATAAACCTACAAATATTATAAAGCATCACCATAGCCCTCCATATAATATAATGCACCATGCGTTGTTCTCCAAATACTATAATGCATCCCCCATAGTCCTCGATATAGTATAATGCACCCCATATCCCTCCATATACCATACAGCACCCCCATGTACAATATAGCCCCCCCATATATAGCACTGCCCATATACAGCACAGGAGCCCCATATACAGCACCCTCATAAACAGCACAGTACTTCCATATACAGCACAAAAGCCCAATATACAGTATAGCACCCCCATTAACAGCAAAGTACCCTCATACACAGCACCCCCATATACAGCTCAGCACCCCCATATACAGCACAACACTTTCATATACAGCACCCCAGCCCTAAGTACAGCAGCCCCACATACAGCAGAGCACCCCGATATAAAGCAGGGCCCCCATATACAGCAGAGCCCCCCCATATACAGCACCCCTGCCCCATATACAGCACCCCCACATACAGAACTCCACCATGAACAGCTCCCCCATATACTGCAGAGCCCTCCATATATAGCCAGCACCCCCATATACAGCAGAGCTCACCCATATACAGCACCCCCATATACAGCACCCCAGTCCCATATACAGCAGAGCCCCCCATATACAGTTCCCCAGCCCCACATACAGCACCCCCACATAAAGCAGAGCCCGCCATATACAGCACTTGGAGTCCCGATGAACACAGGGTCACTTGATGCAGAGGTAGAATGCTGATTGACCAATCATCACACTCCCTGGCTGGAGGGGGCGGACGCTGAGGAGGCAGAGGCAATTGCTGCTGTGTTGAAAGTAAAAGCAGCCAGGAGCCTCAGCCCTCCCCAGTCCCGACCGCAGCTGCTCAACACAGTCACTGATAACACACACAGGATTGCAGGAGCATGGTAGCATGCACTCTGACTGCAGGGGCGGCGCCGCTCTGCCGCTCCCTGTCTTCAGGGACTCATCACCGCCTGAGCAGAGTGCTCATATTGCCTTATTGATTATGGGGCCCTGCTCCTAATCTGTAATCAATGTAAATACTTAAAGGGAACCAACCACCTCAGATCACCCTAATACACAGTTAATACGTGTCCCTGCACCCTAAGGATATGTTTCCAGCACTGTTTTTGTGTAAAATCTTGCATTAGTATAACCGATATAAAGACTTTATAAACTTACTAGCCTGGAGACTTCTGGGCGTATCCCTCCTTCTGTTTTTATACTTCAGGGCTGTGCATTGCATGCCTGCGCTCCCCCTCCCTCCGTGCCTGCTGCCCTGCCCTGATGGGCGTGATCGTTATCTCCTCTGCACAGAGGGAGGGGAAGCGCAGGCATGCAATGCACACAGCCCTGAAGTATAACAGAAGGAGGGATACGCCCAGAAGTCTTCAGGCTAGTAAGTTTATAAAGTCTTTATATCGGTTATACTAATGCAAGACTTTACACAAAAACAGTGCTGGAAACGTATCCTTAGGGTGCAGGGACACGTATTAACTGTGTATTAGGGTGATCTGAGGTGGTTGGTTCCCTTCAAGTCCCTTAAAAATTGGGAAAAGTATTCTAGGAGTGATACCTTTATTGGCTAAACAAAAAATTATAATTGTAAGCTTTCAAAGCTCAAGGCTCCTTCATAAGACAATATTACAAATAACATACTGAGACATTTAAATATAAAATACAGCAGGACATGAGGTGATGCTAAGTGGAGGTGGGCTAAGGAAATTTAAATGAAGTCTTTGTTACAGATGTAGATGAGGTGGAGTGGTCTTTTACATATCAGAAGATCTTTTTGTGGAAGTGTTAATTGTGTCTATGTCATGACTCATGAATCCAGGTTTCAAATTGAGTCCTTTTGTTGTTAGGGATTGTAATACAAAAAGAGAGAGAAAAGCGCTCCCATAGGGAGAACCAACATGCACTTTGAAGGGGAAGGTTGTGACAGTGGGGGCTCTCACCTTTTCGGGTTGTGCCGCCTCCGCACAACCCCAGTGTATTCTCCTGGGCCGGAGGAGCCGTCCAGGTGCCAGCCGCCTGTCAGTCATGTGGTGTCTGCGGTCACGTAAACGATTATCACCAATCACAGGTGTCGACGTTCCCACAGGTCCTGTGCTTCACAGGTAGTGAAGGATTTTCAGCAATGTGCCCCACAGCTTCTGAATAACTCACACAAAGGTGAGATCCAACAGTTCAATTAAGGTTATTCTATAGCGAGCGCAGGGGCACAGATAATGCAGGTAGTTATGTATCAAGAATCCTCTTTATTCACCACAACATGTTTCCACGAAGGCTTATCGTCTTCCTCAGGTGGACCTATTGAACACTTCCAATTGTTATACTAGTAACACCCTAGATTGCGCCTTTTCCATTCCAGCTTTTCTTGTATCACTCATTGTAGCCATTAAGCTATTCATATAACGTTATATCGTAGTGTTTAGTGTTGCAGCAGATTATCTCTTCTTTAATAATTCATGTTTTTCTGCTTGCGCGTACACATCAAGGTGATGCCAGTCAGTCCACACTATAATTATTAGTATATATTTTTCTGACTGAGCTCCCTCCTCCCTCCCACACCCTGTAGCCAGCTGAGACCTCCATTTTGTTGGAGTCCAAGACACACCTCACATTGTAGGTTTTAATTATACATAGAGGCATATAAACCCATATATAGAACAGTATTCTGCCAGTGTATTCATAGTGTTAGGACCCAATAAGACGAGAGGCACCCTGGCACGGTTATCGGGCACTTTCGCAGTGGCCACTTCTGAAGCTAAGTCTTCTCAATTTCATTATATTCTATAGCAGTTTTTGCTATACTTTATTTCATTGTATCTGTATTAGCTGTGCAGACAGCCCTGCCACTCATTGTAGCCATTAAGCTATTCATATAATGTAGTGTTTAGTATTGCAGCAGATTATCTCTTTTTTAATAATTCATGTTTTTCTGCTTGCACCTACACTTCAAGGTGATGCCAGTCAGTCCACACTATAATTATCAGACTAGGACTGGGCATCATCTCCTGAGCTAGATTTGGCAAAGAGGACCATAGCCAGGGGCGGAACTACACTGGTGCAGCTGGTGCAGCTGCACCAGGGCCCCGACCGGCTGGGGGCCCCTTAAAGCCTGGAGGGGGGCCCCCAGCCGACCCCCGCAAGCCGCCACCAGAGGAGGGTCAGGCAAGGGAAGCAGAGAGCTTCCTGCTTCCCTTGCCTAATCCCGCCCCTCCTCTCCTCTGCTCCTCCGGCCCCCTAGCAGACCACCGTTGCTGATAAGGGTTTTACAAACAATACAAAGAGAATCTTTCTTTTTTGGTGCATTGAGATCTATCAACACTGAAGTTTCTTCCATCACACAGATCTCAAAGTTCTTAAAGGATGATTTTGACAGAGGACCTAAGCCTAATAGCATCAGAGTTACAGAGTAGCAGGAGAATTTATGGGTTCAGATCTTGAATTTCTAAGACTGGTTAGCTGATGGGTCTCGACTTAGTACTCTGATGGCTGGAGGCCCTTTGAACCCCTGAACTCTGCAGTGGAGGTTCCTAACCCTTAAGATGATACTCTTTCTAGCTGTTACCTCATCAAGAAGGATGAGCAAGCTACAGGCATTGTCCTCTAAAGAACCCTACACCTTATTTAAGCAGGATAGCATCAATCTAGGACTTTTTCCCCCTCTTCAGACCGATATACCAATCATCAGTAAATCTGGATTACCGTACATGATCTCTCTTCAGGTTTATGTCTCTGAAGCATCATAGTCTCAGGAAGAGGATTTCTCCACCCTTGACATTTTAAATGTCTAGCAGGGATGAGCGAGTACCGCAGTATTCGGAATCGCTATACCTGCAACGAGTAGGTCTCGGTACTCGCTACTCATTGTGAGTATAGCGATTTCGAGTACTTTTGCAGTGTATCAATAGATACACTGCAAAGGTCCTGTAAAAGAGATGAAAAGTCGTTACAAATTATAAAAATCGGATACTCACCTTAACTGACGGCTGCACAAGGACCGGCCGATGGACATCTATGCATGTTAAAAGACCTTACACTCTCCAAGCCAATCAGATGCCGCCACGTTACAATGACATAATCGCTAGCGGCCACCTGATTGGCAAGATAGAAAGGTCTTCTCAGGTACACCGAGGACCTTTCCATCTGGCCAATCAGGTGGCCGCTAGCGATCACGTCATTGTGTTGTGGCGGCATCTGATTGGCCAGATCTCTCCCAGCCATCTGATTGGTTGGGAGAGTGAAAGGTCCTTTAACATGCATAGATGTCCATCGGCCAGTCCCGGTGCAGCCGTCGGTTAAGGTGAGTATTCGATTTTTTTATTTTGTAACCACTTTTCATCTCTTTTACAGGACTTTTGCAATGTATCTACTGATACAATGCAAAAGTACTCGGTACTTGCTACTCCGGAGTAATCCTAATTTACTCGGTGAGTAGCAAGTACCTGAATACCGCTACTATTTGGCGAGTAGCCGAATATTAGCGAGTAGACTCGCTCATCCCTAATGTCTAGGAGTCTATTTCGTGAGGACTCTGAATTTCAGAAGGGATGACAGTCTACTAGTACTTCATGCAAGGACGTTCAAAGGGAAGAAAGCCTCAAAAACCTTCTTTGTCAAGATGGAATTATAATTGCATTAAGTTATGATAATGCCAAGAGTCCATCGCTCCAGTTCACTTCTGCTCTTTCTGCTATGGCAGTTTTCAACAACCTGGGCAAAAGGTGATTATGTGACCACAGATGTCAGTCAGCTACATGGTCTACGCAGATAACTTTCTTTAAATACTAAAGTCCAGGCATCCTCTGCTTCTTTTAATACTTTGGCCAGATCTTTCTTGACACTGTCTCAAACCCTCCCAAATAAATATGTGCTAGATTCCATATTGTGCTGCTGTGGACGAAGGGGAAGATTGGATTATTATGTTAATCTGTTTTCACCTAGTCCAACAGCAGCACAAGTCTCCCAACCTGAAATGTATTGTGTTCTGTTATTATGATGTTGACATGTTACTAAACTGGTGATCTCAAGGCGGTTCCCCCTCCTATTATGCTGGGGTGAAGCATGGAGGAGAACCTGCAAAACTTAATAAAAGCTTCACTTTGTCCCACTGGTGCACACGTGCATACCATAGTAACCCCATATTGTGCTGTTGTTGGACTAGGGGAAACAGATTAACACTCACACTCCCACTCCCGGCTCCAAGACTTCTCCAGAGCTGCACCAATCCTCTGGAATGCTTTACCCCAAGAAATCAGGACTATCCATAACTTGCATGGCTTCAGACGATCCCTAAAAACACATCTTTTTAAGGCGGCCTATCATACTTCCTAATAGAAGTCCATTGTACTGTAGACAGTGAATGGGCTATCTCTCTTGACATTACTCTTCTACAAACTCCACCAAACCAAAAAGGTCTACACAGACTGTATAATGACCATCCATGTAAGCTTATTTCTATGCCCCATTTCCTCAAGATGCCTGGACCATTAGTGTAATAAGCCCCTGTACCTTGTGCAACCCCTATCCCGTTGTAGAGTGTAAGCTCCTTTGAGTAGGGTCACCTTCATTTCTTGCTTTATTTATTGTATTTTCTTTTTACTTTGATTCTATGCCTATTGTTTTGTATCCAATTATTGTACTGTATTTGTTGTTTACTGTAATTACTTACTGTACTATATTTTCTTTACCCTAACCCTACATTGTAAAGCGCTGAGGAATATGTTGGCGCTATAAAAATAAAGCTTTATTATTATTATTATTATTATAATAATCCAATCTTCTTTTCTTTTTAATTTAAAGCATTCATTTTACCATAAAACTGACCAGGCAGTATGATTCTACAGGTCAGTATACGTATGTGGTACCAAACTTGTAATTTTTATTTAATTAAGTGGTGAATTTTGTTTTAGAAATTTTGAAAAAAGACAATATCTTGCTTGGGTCACAATTTAGCAAGAGCTGTAGCGTTTTATATTTTTGGGATCTGGGGTTGTGAAAAGTCTTGTTTTTTGCACTCTTAGCTGATATTTTTATTGCCATTATTTTGGGACATATGCAGAATGATTTGATCACTTATTGTTATATGTTTTTCTGTTGTTGCAGAGACCGAAAAACTGCATCTATTGCATTTTGATTTGTTTTCTCATTACTCTGTTTACTGATTGGATTATTTTGGTTTATATTTTGATAGATTATAGATATCTGAAATCAGTGATACCAAATATGTGTAATTTTTTGATTATTATTTTGTTATTTTCAATGGGGCAAAAATGGTATGATTTGAACGTTTGAGTATTTTTATTTTTTCAAAACATTTTTTTTTACTTTTTTTACTAGTCCCTTTAGGGAACTTGAAGCTGTGATCATCCGACTACCAATGCTATACAGAGCCACGTTTCATCATCAGCACTGCTTTGTACATCAGAAATCACTATTTCCTATGAACACCAATTCACAGCTGGCATTCACAGAAGGATTGTCATGACAGACACAATCACATTACGAGAACAGTGACGTAAGTGGGAAATGCCAGTGCAGTAGTTGTCAACTGGTTATCAGTCTTGGTCAGAGCTCCCATTCACCCATGGCCATTAAGGCACTGTCACAAGGGGAAACATCTCCGGCAACATCTCCGGCAACTCAAGGGAGTGAGCATATTTTGAGAACTTTGCCAAGATCGCTGTGGAGATGGTGCACGAGGAGACATCACCGGCAATGCAGAAGCGATGTTGAAAGCAACTTTGGCTGCCAGGGTTAAACTCAACCCAGGCAGCGATCATTAACATTGCAGTGAATGGGGAAAGTTGCTTTCAACATCGCTGTTGTGGTGTCACACTGGGCGATTCTGCCAGATTGCTTGAGCAACATCGCCAGGTTTCACAACATTGTTGGGAAACCAGGCAATGTTGCTCAAGCAACTATCGCCGTTGAAATCACCTTGTTACACAAAGCAACTCACTAGCGATGTTGCTTCAACTTGGCCACGTCCCTGAGTTGCCGGCGATGTTGCCAGCAATGTTGTCGCATGTAACGGTACCTTAAGAGGCACACATCGGTTGATAAATCAGCTGACATTTGCAGAGAAAGATGCATCACAGGTAGCAGATAATAGCAATAGCTCATCATGGGTTGTTTAGGGGTTAAGAGGTAATTTTATCATGTCCACTTGTACCTAAATATCTTTAGAATTTTCTTCTCTCTATGCTGACAAACAAAAAAATAAAAGTTGTCAGTACTGATGCATCCCTAGATTGCCAACTTCCAAGGTAAGGCACTTAAAAAAAACATAAAGCAACTGAAGATCTTATTTTGTTAATGGCATACCCTGAGTAAAATTTCCATTTTTCCTTTTTTATGAAATCTGTATTGTACATGTATTTTAGATGTGGTTATTTTAAAAGTATAGAATGCAAATTTATGTTAAGTGATTTTTTTTTCACTTTCTGACCCCATATAGTCTTATCTACAACCTCTTTACTGGAGATGAGCGAACTTGGCTCGAACATGATTGCCATTTTCAAATTCAGCACGAATATGGCTTATTCGGTTCAGTGATCGGAAACCTGAACACATACCCCAAAACTCGGCAAATCCGGCTAAGTTTGGGAAAAAGTTACATTTAAAATGGCCCTATAATTATACCGGTTTATTTGGGGCCAAAACAATTGCTGATAGACCCGCTGGCTGGGGACAGCACCTAACCAAAATGAATTTCATTAAGCTTCCCGAAGTTTGCTGGTGTTTTGACACCTGCAGGGTCTGAAGTTTGGAAATAATGCCAGATGTGGCAGCATCTGGGAAGTCCAAAAAGCTTAAAATGCCTCTACAACATCAGATTAAGAGAGCTTGGATTGGAGAGCAAACCTTTATTATTGCAGAGGGTCACCAGCATGCAAGGTCATCTGTTCTATACTGTACTTATGTGAAAGCAATATATAAAAAATAACATATGGTCATTATATGCTTCACATCCATGATCTCATAGGACTGTTCACACTGATAAGATAAGATAAGATAAACTTTATTGATCCCGGAGGAAATTACAGTATTACAGCAGCAGAACAAAGATCAAAGAACATTTCACACTTTACAAAATAAGTCTATATGGACAGCAGATGTGGGTAGACTGGTACATGTACCTCACCTATTCCCTCCATACATATAGAACTTCACATAGTCTTGGGACGCTTTACACTTATACATTTGTTAAACATCCCCACAGCTGTCAGAACAAACGATTTTCTGTATCTTTCCTTTTTACACATTAGTTGGATTAGACGCTTGCTGAATGTGCTCCTCTGCTTCGCAAACAGTTCAGAGAGCGGGTGTGTATTGTTGCTCATTATAGCCTTGCATTTCTTATTAATTCTATCCTCTAATACCTCCCCGAAAGTCCTAAGTTGTAGACCCACCGCCGCACTAGCCTTCTTGATAAGTTTATTCACCTTATTAGCGTCAGCTGTGCGCACACTACTACCCCAGCATATTATTGCAGCAAATAGATTGGTAGAACATTTCAAGCATTTTGCTACACATATTAAACGACCTTAATTTCCTTAGGAAGTAAAGTCTACTCATCCCTTTCTTGCAAACCTTCTCCATATGGCACCTCCAATCAAGCTTGCTGTCCAGGTGAACCCCCAAATATTTGAAATTCTCCACCATCTCCACATCCTGACCATCAATAGTGATAGGTAAGCAATCCTTCATGCACCTTCCATAACTCAACACCAACTCCCTGGTTTTCTTTACGTTGAGTTCTAAATGGTTAGCCTGGCACCAGTCAACAAAGTCCGAGACCACCCTTCTGTATTCCTCCTCCCCCCGGCCTCTCTCAATACCTCCGACTATCACTGAGTCATCAGAGTACTTCTGAAGGTGACAAAGGTCTGATTTATACTGAAAATCAGCTGTGTATAACGTAAAAAGGAATGGCGACAGCACCGTTCCCTGAGGGGCTCCAACACTGCTCCGAACACTATCCGATACGGCCGCCCCCAACCTTACGAACTGTGGCCTGTCCGACAGGTAATCATGGATCCAATTCACTAGTCCCTCATCAACCGCCATTTCAACCAGCTTTTTACGTAATAATAGTGGCTGTAAGGTGTTGAATGCACCTTATAGTATGGCTATTGCTTCTTAAAAATGTGCAATCACTATTACTACTAATAATCTTATATAGAATTGCCTTGTGGCATCTTCTGTCCAGTTGTAATGGTATGTCACATCCGACGGAAGCTATAAGGCAATTATACACCCAAGTAGGGTGCAGCAATATAGTATACGCTGGTGGCACTGTTGCCACACACTTCCGCCAGTGGAACCCCTGCCACCAACACCCACCGCTCTGCCCTCACCCCCCACCGTTCTCACCCCTGCCTGGCACATCTGGCGAGACTGATGCCGGCTGAAGACTCCAGGAATACACTCTGCCTGGAGCGGGTCATGTGACAGCCTGTATTCCTGGAGTCTTCAGCCAGCATCAGTATAACCAGGTGGGTGTGAGAACTGAGGCGGGCGGGGGTGAAAGACGGAGCGAGGGGGGAGAGGAAGACACACAGGAGGACAGGCAGAGGGGACACAGAGACACAGGGGGAAATAACCACAGGGGGACACAGGCAAAGGGGGACACAGGCACAGGGGGACACAGGCAAAGGGGTACACAGGCAAAGGGGGACACAGGCAAAGGGGGACACAGGCACAGGGGACACAGAGACACAGGGGGACACAGGCACAGGGGGAGACAGGCACAGGGGCACACAAACACAGGTGGACAGGAAAGAAGCACAGGAGGACACAAGCACAGGGGGGGACAGAGACACAGGGGGACACAGAGGCACAGGGGGACAGGCAGAGACACAGGGGGACAGGCAGAGACACAGGACGACACAGAGACACAGGGGAGAGGAGAGACACAGGGGAAGAGGAGAGACACAGGGGGAAAGAGGGGGAAAGGAGAGGCACAGGGGGAAACAGAGACATGGGGAAAAGAGACGCACAGGGGACACTGACACAGGGGGAGAGGAGAGGCACAGGGACAGGCAGAGGCACAGGGGCACATGCAGAGGCACAGGGGGACACAGACACAAGGGGACAGACATAGGGGAACAGGCAGAAAGAGACGCTGCACACGGGAGAGACAGCGAACATGGGGGAAGACAGCACACACAGGGAAGACAGTGCACACGGGATAGAAAGCGCATACAGGAGAGACAGACAGCGCACATGGAAGAGACAGCGCACACAGGAAAGACCGAGACAGCACACACGGGAGAGTCAGCGCACACGGGAGAGACAGCGCACACAGGAGAGACAGCCGACACAGGCGAGACAGAGACAGCGCACATGGGAGAGACAGCGCACACGGGAGAGACAGCGCACACGGGAGAGACAGAGAAAGCACACATGGGAGTGACAGCACACACGGGAGAGACAGCACACATGGGAGACACAGCGCACACGGGAGAAACAGCGGACACAGGAGAGACAGAGACAGGGCACATGGGAGAGACAGCACACACGGGAGAGACAGCACACACAGGAGACAGCACACACACCAGAGATAGACAAAGACGGTACACACGGGGAGACAGCACACACACGAGACACAGAGTCGGCGCACATGGGGGAGATGGCGCACACGGGGGGATGGCACAGACCAGAGAAAAAGGCACAAGGGAGAGATGGCACAGAGGGTAGACAGCGCACAGGGGAAGACAAGCACAGAGATGAGAGACACCACCCTCCCGATGCGATAGCATCAGGCCCACATCTAGTGATAATAATAATTATAATACTACTAATAATAATATGTATTGATTTATATAGAGCTATTAATTCCATAGCGCTTTACATGCATTTTCAACACTATCCTCATTGGGGTTAACATTTAATGTATAATGAGTATTCCAGTTGTCCTGGCATTCCTGGAGTGCTCAGTGTACATTAGCCTTATTCAGCATTCCAGATGAATTGATGGTGAATGGTGACCTGAATAAACTAATTTATTTTAATCAATATGTTTACTACAAAGATGTCATGCTTCAATAATGAATGCAACTAAGTATCCGCAACCCAGTTTACATACACTGTGGCCGGACATACAGGTGTTAATTATCAGCTAGGAATTAGGAAACAATAGTGTGCAAACATTCAACTCTAGTACTAGGGATGGGCGAATCTACTCGCTAGGACTCGTTACTCGGCGAGTAGTAAGGGACTCGCAGGACTCGGTACTCTGCGAGTTTCCCAGTGATTACTCGCACGAGTCCAATGCAAATCAGTATCAATCCTAGTTTTGTCAGAAACGCTGACAAAACTAGGATTGCCATTGTTTGCATTAGACTCGGCTACTGTGCCAGTGATAGCAGGGAAACTCGCAAAGTAACTGCTGTTTCTTTGCGAGCCGAGTCCAGCTGTCTTCTCTGTGCAGCTCCAGGGTCCTAGAGCCCGCCTGCTCACAGAGATGATGTAGCAGTGCTGAGATTGTTCTCAGTCTGCTCATTCCCTGTGCATAGACATCTATATTTATGCACAGGGGATGTAGCAGAGAGGACATCGCGTTTTGGACTACGTCGGACAGAAGAGGATTTTTTTAATTAAAGATGGAGTCCCTAATGGCTTTTTTTTTTATTTCAAATAAAAAATTTTCTCTGTGTTTGTTTTTTTAACCCTTTATTGGAGATTCTTAGTGGCTGGGTCAAACGTGGCCTGACATTAAGAATCTCGGGGTTAATACCAGCTTGTATAACAAAATTTTTTTTATTATTTAATGAATTTCAGAGTCAGAGTCTCAGAGTCAGAGTCTCAGAGTCAGAGTCTCAGAGTCAGAGTCTCAGAGTCGGAGTCTCAGAGTCGGAGTCACCTCAGAGTCGGAGTCGCCTCAGAGTCGGAGTCGCCTCGGAGTCGTAGTCGCCTCGGAGTCGGAGTCGTCTCGGAGTCGGAGTCTCCTCAGAGTCGGAGTCTCAGAGTCGGAGTCGCCTCAGAGTCGGAGTCGCCTCAGAGTCGGAGTCGCCTCGGAGTCGGAGTCGCCTCGGAGTCGGAGTCGTCTCGGAGTCGGAGTCGTCTCGGAGTCGGAGTCGTCTCGGAGTCGAGTCGGAGTCGGAGTCGTCTCGGAGTCGGAGTCGTCTCGGAGTCGGAGTCGTCTCGGAGTCGTCTCGGAGTCGTCTCGGAGTCGTCTCGGAGTCGAGTCGGAGTCGTCTCGGAGTCGGAGTCGAGTCGGAGTCGTCTCGGAGTCGGAGTCGTCTCAGAGTCGGAGTCGTCACGGAGTCGGAGTCGAGTCAGAGTCGGAGTCGTCTCGGAGTCGGAGTCGTCTCGGAGTCGAGTCGGAGTCGTCTCGGACTCGTCTCGGAGTCGGAGTAAAAAAAATGCGTGGGGCTCCGCGCAATTTCTATGTCTAGCCAGGTACAGCTAAGCAGCTGGGGGCTGGAATCCGCAGCGCAGGGATGCCCAAGCTTTCTGGGCACCCCCCGCTGCAAATTGCAGCCCGCAGCCGCCCCAGAAGATGGCGCGTTCATTGAAGCGCCATCCTCTGGCGCTGAACCCCGCTCTTCCAGCGGCCCTGGTGGCGGTGGCACGCTGGGTAATAGAGGTTAGGGCCAGCTTTGTATTATCAGCTGGCCCTAAGCCCGAAATTTATGGCGGTCACGCCAATATTAGACATGACCGCCATGAATTTCTATTAAATTGTTTTAAAAAAAACACAACACAGAGAAATTTTTTTATTAGAAATAAAAA